>VZSV01000089.1:1794198-1907272 GCA_013398735.1 Nothocercus julius
GGTTTTCCCTCATTCAGTAATGCCCGGGTTGGTTCCCTCTGGCGCACCCGGCAGCCGAGTGCAGGCTCGTGCCGGCGAAAGCGGTGCAAAGAGGGAAAACCGGCTTTTCTAGGCAGCCATGGGGGCGCAGGCTGGTTTTACAAGGCCACCTGACTGTGCCCGTGCCTCCTGACGTAGCCATAACCAGAAATTCACTCCTTTATGGCGTTCGGCTTTGGGAAGGAGAGGAAGGAAGGAACTCAGTGTCTTCCACATTTCAGGCTGCCTCTAGGCAAATTAACGCACGGCCTCCATAGCCACAGCCAGAATGGGAACTGGAGTAGATTATATTGATAGACCGAGATATAAGGGTAAGAAAGTTTACCAGGTATTTCCAAACCTGAAATCTACACTTAAGGAAAAAGGAAGAGGAAAGGGACAAGAAAAGGTGCCTGAGAAAGGAGAGATTGCAAAGGATCAGGACATGATTTCTTTCTGAATCAGAACCGAGTTTCTATTTCACCTGCTGGTGTTTCTTGCAAAGAGTGTGCACGGCTTCTTTACACTGGGCCCTTCTCTCTGCTGTTCCGTCATTCAGCAGTCAGAGTTACAGGATTTGTAATTAAATGGCGGGGCAAATGCCAGTTTGCTATTGGCAAAATCATAAAGCTTTTAAAGGCAGACTGAAGCACTGACCATATTATAAGAGCTCTCCTAGGCCCTGGCTCTGTATATCAAGCCTCTTTGTCTAGCAGTACTGAAAACACAGAGTGTTTAATCCTCTGAAGCAGTTGCCATCTAAATAGACAAGGCGGGAAAGCAGAAGAAAGAGGATTACTCCTTCTTCCTGCTTTTAGCTATTTATTTTTACAGATGATGGAGTATCAAGGCGCAGAGAGGTGAAAAGATCTCCTCAAGGTCACACGGGGAGCCTCTTAGGGACAGGGCATAGTCTCAAAGTTCATATTTAGTTTGGCAGTGTTCGTATTTTCGATGAAGCACAGTTTTTCGGGAAAACAACCCCCAGTGTTAAGGGGCACAGTCTAAATAAATCTGGCTGATAACCTTCCTACAATTACAACATTTTTTTGTGTACATTTTAATCTCATTTAACTTTGGGGTTGTATACAAAGTCTGCACCTAGATAAGTCTGAGATACTCCAGAGCTTGCATCCAGCCCACCTGCTTCCCAAGAAGCGATGAAAGCAGCGATGGTTTCCCTGCTGATGCTAGGAGAAGCTGCTTTTCTTTTCCCCCAAAAATGAAGTTAAACATGATTAGAGAGACCTCCCTCGAAAAAACTGGCACCTCCTTCCCACAGCAAAATATTGACGTTCTGGTGGCCATGGTCTTGATGTAATAAATATCTAGGAGAATATAGGCTAGGAAGGGCAGGAGGCCGTGGCACGGCAAGAACATGGGATATAGCCCTGCTGGCAGGAGCAGGTGAGGTGAAAGACAATCTTGTGGCTCACAGTTTCACACCTGGCAGGGCAGGTCGTCTGACTCCAGGATGGTTATTCTAAGCGCTGTCACACTCCACTGTAATGGAGAAACAAGAAGCGTTGGTCCAGTGGGCCCAAATTATCTAGGAGCAGCAGTTCTGCAAGCTTCCTTTCCTTGCAGTTTTTTTCAGAGAAATGGTTCTTTATTTTTGGCACCAGGGCTATTTTTTTTTGTTAATGTTTGTTTAAAGATTGATATAGTGTGACAGATAATACGTTCATGATAGATAAGTACATTATGACCTAGTTAATAAAAAATAATAAATATACAACATATGCACAAGTTTGTGCAATGATCACCAGCAATTGAAGCTCTTAATGCTGGTGGAAATAAATGCCTTTTCCATCCTGTTTAAGCTGCCCTTACATGAGAGTTTTGTGTTAGTTCACCATGATATCCCATATCCCACCTTTTTTTTTTTTTTTAAAAAAAAAAAAATACTATTTAATTTCTATTTTGGGGCACTTATATGAATAGGCACCCCAAATTTTCCGAAGTGCTTGTGCAGGTCTGTGGAGCCAAGCAAGGAAGCCTATCGGGGAGCTGTGTCAAGTGAGCAAATTGGGCTTGCTCCTGCAAACCTGTGTTGCAGAGCTGGGTCTGTGCTTTGGTTTTGGGATCATGTTAGGAAGGGAGGAAATCTCATTTAAAGAGTTTTCTTGGATGTCAGATGAAACAAATGGTTATAAAATGCTGCAACTAAGTGAGTAGTAGCATTCAGACTGTAGCAACTAAACTGCCTTGATAGCACTGGATCTTAAAAAAAGAATAGTTTCTTTTCACAAACATATATAGCTGTTGTGCTATAAATGACTAAAAATAGAAATAATATTTCATTGCATTATACCAAGTATAATAGGTTTACACACAGATAATTTTACCCTGTATTCTCAAAACATGGTGAATTTTTAGGAAAGATAATTATTACAGCTGCCCTACAAGCTTGGACAGAGTAGATTTGATAATGGTCCCAGTAGTGAATCAGTGGGAAACCCAACCTAAGAGTCCTGGTGTCCAGACTCGCAGTCTAACCAGTGAACAGTTTTGAAGAGGTTATATTTCATTCTTGTCTTCATTTCTTCTTTGAAAACAAAGCACAAACTATAGATTGCTAATGCATCCAAATCAGTGTTAACTTACAGGAAATACTCACACACTACCTGAGAAAGATCCTTCATTTTTTGTAATTCTTGCCTTCCAGTAGAGATTGTTTTGCTTTTGTATTTTTTTATAATGCTCTGTTTTCCCTTAGAGCCTGTTTGCAAAAGCCAAGCCCCTGCCATGTTTTCTTTTCAACTGCATTTGTCCTGACATGAAAATTAGCTTTCATACTCAAAACAAGAATAAAAAACAGCTTTCATCAACAGAAGCTAAGTTATTTTATCCTTCAACAGCTCTCTGGCAGCAAAATGAGTTTGGGATTTCTTTTGGGATTTCTACTTTTTATAGTCCTGAGGTTTTAATTTACAGATTTTGTTTTATGGTTGATGAGCCAATACGGCTTTCTCAACGTCATGCCTCTCCAGGCACATAAATGCAAGACCGTGTTCATGCCAAAGAGTTTTCACATCAGCTTAATGACTGCCTGTAATGACACATGGCAGCCTATCTGCCCAAACAGTGACATGTCCCACTGCAATTTATCTTAGTATGGAGATAGTTTATTGCGGTTCAAAGGTTTTTCTGGTAGTACTGTATATGGTAGGTCTTTATGGCACATGTGCCAGCTCTATAAGGACTTCTGAAGTTGTTCCACAGCTACATGGCAGGAGTGGCCTTTCCCAGCCCTGGATGATCATTCACTGCCTCTGCCAGCACAGAGGACCTGGGGGGGCCGTGCAGTTAAAATGGGGTCTCAAAACAATCCAGCTGCAGAGTGGCTGTTCTTCCCCCTCCCAAAGGTGAGCCTCGCCTGTGGATTCCTGCACAGGAAAGCCCAAGGGCCTTAACATTTCTGGGGAAAAAGGAAGTAGGAGGCATGCCCAGGTCCCGGTCATTCTGGCTACGTTTCTGTTCCAATCACGGTCTGCTCTGTTTTGGTTGTTTGCTTGCATGATTTTGATGCAGAAATATGAACTTGATATTCTAACACCAATCTTCAGCTAACTGCAAGGTCAAATTTAGGAACCACACGGACTTTTGTCGTGAAGCTGAGGACCAGTTAAGAAGGGTTGCCTAGATTCTGAGTTAAGCAGGCTATAAATGCAAATCAGTTTTCAGGAGCCGCTTAAGACACATTTATCTGACAGCAAGATATTTAACAAAAGGAAGTTGTGACTTTGTGAAGCTGTCTTTATTAATTCTTTAACTAATTAATTCTCTAATTTTCTGAGTTTTCTTGTAGGCATGAAATACTTGGAGAAGGTACTGTGCCTTTTGTATTTCCTTCCAAATAGACATTTGTTCCAATGATTCCACATTTAGCCTGCTTAAAATTAACAATGGTCTTGTAACAGGCAGCATGCATTTTTGCCTGTTTTGCAGAAACAAACTTTAACTGTTATTTTTTCCCCTGGTTTGGTAGCAGTTTGTCATCCAGGGCAGGTGCTGCACTGAATGCGTCACTTCTGCCAGTGCCCTCCAGGGAGGTTCTCAGCCTTTGAAGCTGCTTGCTGATGTTAGGGGTCAAGGTTCATCAACTGCTCTGCTTTTTGGGAAGCATCCACTGATAACTGACCTTTGCCATACTGCACCTTGGACCTGCACCGCTCTGCTGTCCACCGAGCAAGCTTTCCTGCGCACACAGCCGAGCTTCCAGAAGGTGTTATTTAACTGGTTTCCTAGTACTGAGGAATGTTTGGCTCCATCACCATAGGAAACCAGTGAAGGGCATGAGTTGCGCAGCACCCACTGGTGATGCATCCCCAGCCAGGGTCTGTCCTTGGAGATGGCAAGAAGCATGGGGGCTTTTCCATAGGGAAAGTGCTGCTGCTCCATGCGCTCAGCCTGGGCACACTTGGTCGTGTGAGGGTCTGTGCAAGGGACTTTTTTTTAGCATTGGTGTCTCAACCCCAGGATGGGCAATCCCTTTTCAAAATTTGCAAATAAACCTCATGGCTTTTGTAATTGCACTAGATGGCACGCTGCAAGAAAGGCTGTGCTTGTGAGCCCAAGCTACTCCTAGGCTGTTCCTGAGGCCAGAGGGGTTTGCAGGGAAAAATACATGGCTGAAAGCAAGGACACACACATGGCCTATGCGAAGAAAATGGAGTTACCTTTTGCAACAGTCGTCCTAAAGTGTGACATATTCAAGGTCAGATTACACACCCATGGACACCCATTTGAATCTTCTCCTTTAAACGTTGAAACAGATACCAGCTTTTCAACAAATCAGTCGTTCACTTTGGTTTGTAATGCTGAGTGAGCCATGAGCTTTAGGATGGCTGTAAGAAATACCTTTGGTTTGTATTTTATAATAAAAATTATATTTTTTATGAGTCTTTTGAATTGTTGAGAGGGGCTTTTGCTTCCTTTAACACATGCTATTGCAAGGTACAGTAAGAAGAGTCAGTGAGATGCTTGATGCTGTGGATTTGGTAACATGACTGGAGGATTTCAATACAAGGTTTTCATCGCTCAAGAGTTGGGCCAAGCCAACAGCGATCAGAGGCTGCCCGGGTCCACCTAACTACTATTATTTTGAGTACTCATATATCCCCTTCGTCTAAGCAAAGAAACCAGAGGAGGCAACTGATCGGCTCAGGCCTGTCCCAACCTCTGCTCAGCCCTAGTTCCCACCAGCTTCAGGGCTTGTCTGACCCCTCCATGAGCCAGCTCAGCTCATGAGCTCAGCCGGGGATGCTCCGCTTTCCTGGAAGCAGTCGCTTAGCAGACCAAGCTGGTTTGGTGGCCCACCAAGTGCGTGAGAGTTCAAGGAGAGCCAAGAGAGGTCCCATCCCTTGGCTGTGCCTGAGAAATACTCAGTCCACTCACTCTTGTGCAGTTTCAACCTAAATTAAGCTCCTGCTCTGCACTGCCTTCTAGAGAAGCTTACACTTCCACAAACTACAGCAGGAGCGGGGGGATTAGCTTCACCCTGCTAAATTTAGTCTGTGTGAATTCCTTTGCTCTATCCTCTGCTCTGTTTCTTATTAATTATATCTCATGTACATAAACTCTCCTGAGTTGTCTTGAACAGCATAATCAGCACCAGCAGGGTATCAGTTAGCACTGCGTGGATAAGCACTATGTGTTTTCCCTTGGTTTGTGACAGAGATTTACTGTGTGCACTGAGCTGGGACTCTTGAAATATCTTTGTCATTGTAAACTTATTAGCTAATGCTGACACTTATTTACATGGGCAGCACCAGATGCGAAAGGTTCAGAAAGTCACAAGATCCCCCTTTACTTTGTTAACTTGCTCTTTAGCTCCCTAAGAAAGATAAGCTGAAAATTCACTAGTCAGTGAACTGGCTGTTTCTCAGACACAGAAAAAGGATGGGACCTCTGCCTGTGCACCCTCATCTTGCATTTTAGTTTTACTGATCACAGCTTGGAACAGTAATTAATTGTTTAGAAAGGGTGGCATACAGTAGCACATTAGATGTCTGATGCTTCTGGCTTTCAAAGGTGCAATTAAGAGGTTTTTTTTTGATTTAAAAAAATAGGGAAGTGTTTTTCATGAAAGCATCTCTGAAAGCAGGTGAAAACTGTATTTTTTCTGACCTGAATTGTCTCTTCCTTTTATATCTTGATCACAGCTGATCTGACTGTTAGGGCTATATTTGGAAGAAAGAGGGTCTTGCTCTGCCTATTTGAAAAGATGTGTAGAACCAAAGACAGAAAATTAATTGACATCATATGGCTGGTATCAAAAAATCTCATTTGCTCCAAATCAAACTTTTAGTTATACACTGACATTCTACCTATCAGCTATTTTTAGTCATTGACGTATTTACCTATTTCTACATCAGTTAGTAGATTAAAACTTCCTTAAACTGTCTGTTATACCAATTTTATTTTTTCTAGGTCCAGCAAATGCACTTTGTAGTAGCTCGGTTTTGCAAACCCACTTCCATTTCAAATTACTGAATATATAATGCTGCTTAGTGCATTTCAGTCCTGTATTATTTCACAAATGCTATTTAATATCATTGTGGCAATTGTGTGTTCTTGGGGATGTTTAACTTTCAAATGAAAAACATACACAAAAGTGATTACATTCCATTTGCTCTCTGGTTTCATCATAGCTGGAAATGAAACTTAATTGTTATGCTGTATGATAGGAAACATACTAAGAGGTCATCTGTTGCCCCGTGTCTGTGATCATTGCTTCATATAACAAAGGAATGTGACATCTGTTCCTGTTTGTATAAGTAGTTGTCTGTTGCTACAAAGTCCAAACAGCAACTGTGAGTTGCTAAGTGAACATGGATGATTGTCTTCATCTATTACTAATAATTGTTATTTTTTCCATGAACTGTTTCCTTTGTCTGTGCTAGAAAGGACTTGGCAGTGGAGTTAGACTACAAAAATATTCCCGCCAGTTGTCTCAGTGGAGGGTCATCTCGTAGAGCCAGAGCCTGTTCTTGGGACAGTTTATGCCATTTTTTTTTTCCATCTGAAGCAAGCTATACTGGCCAAAACACTTTCGACAGCCATTGTGGGCATATGCAGTGTCTATGTTTGTAGTTACAGAATAGTTATACTACAGTGCAACTACACTATTCTATATAATATAGGTCCACTGATACCATGATGTACTAAATGACAAAAGAATAAAGTTATGACTTCTGTGTAACTTCCTAGTTGCCTTGTAATGTGCCATTTGTAAATTATAACATACAGAATTATCAAGAATGAGATGGTAGCTATAAAGAAATCAATATGCGTGAAGAACCCCCTTGCCTCTATCTTTGCCATGAAAAATGGCTGCAGGCCCTGGGCTTTGGCAGATGCTACTCCCATGGATGAGTGTTAGGTGAAAGACCCCATTTAAAGATTAGGCTGACATGAGTCTGACGCTGATTCTGAAATCTGTCAAGTAAGAGGCAATTCTGGGCTTGCTCAGTAGCAAACTATTGATGCCTAGAGAATTTAACAGGGTATAAAACCCAGGTTCCTACAGATGTTCATGGCAGAATATCAGCACCTCATCTTGAGGGCAATCTGGCATACTCTACGAGACAGGCTAAGAGGATGAGTTGCCTTTAGCGATGCCTATCATTTCCCATAATTATAAGGTGTTCCAGACTTCTCTACAGTGAAAAAGGTGAGATGAATACACGTCAGAGATAGATTTTGTCTCACCTACTTTTAGAAAAATAGAGCATAGACTTCTAGTTTTCTACAGTCAGTCAATGGAAAAATAATAAAAAAAAAAACTTTTGATTTATCTACCTTAACTATGTCTGTTATGAGGAGGGCTGAACCCTAGAAGTGCATTTTTCTTTCTCTTCTCTCTAAAGGCAAGCAGGATCATTGGAAAAGGGGCCAGGGACAAGCAGCAGCAAGAGAAGGAGAGGGTGGGATCACCTCTCTCAGCGCTAGCCCTGCTCTTCAAGTCCAGCTGTACCTTTGGAGCCACGCGAAGGTCATTAGCTCTGCCTGAGGGCTGCGCTGCCAGGAATGGGAACGGGAATGGGAATGGCAGGCATGTGCTCCTATTGTGCCCTTGCCCGGCCTCAAAGGAGAGCTATTTCAGCCAAAGCAACTGCCAAGGTCGAGTGCCTCCACACGTATTTATAGCAGCAGCACGGCACCGTTAAGCAGGGCTGAGTGCCTAAGCTGCAGCAAAGCACAACGAATATAGTCCTGGGAGCACCAACTCCTTTCAGTTTCCTCAGATCCCCTCTGCTGCTTCTGTGCTGGAGGGCTGCTTTGCAGTTATAAGAACTTATTACATGATCTTGTTAGCTTATGTTAGAAAAAAAAAGTCAGATTGGGTCACGTATGAAACAGTCAGTGGACTCCTGCAGGATGCTCTGTGTAATGGGTTGCGAGCCCTTGGAAATTGGTGGCACTTTAGGAAGCAAAGCCTTGCTATTGCAACTGTCTCAGAAATAGAAAAGGAGATAATCTGAACAATTTGGGCTGTCAGTGGTCTCAGAAATGCTGCTTCTGGGAGTTTTGGTGCTGTTTAGACAAGTGTACTTCTGCACTGTCTTACAGGGCATTGCATTTAGTCCTGGAAAAGGCTCTGGGTTTTCCTACCTCAGGCAAGTAATAGCAACAGATCTTAAATAAGCAGCTGTGACACACATGTGTCAAGAGCCACTGAAGCTGTCCGGCTGCTTATCTCTGTATTTCTGATAGTTACATTATGCTGCCTGCAGTGATCCTGGTATCCTCACCTATTTTGGGTATCTGAGTAAACAGAGATTGTTCTCTTAACAGTCTTGTCAAAACCCCTAGTTGCTGCAGTTCGCATTGTGAGTATGCACGGTCCCTGGATTACTTCGATCCCCTTTTTGAACTGAATGTCTGAAGGTTGAAAACCACTGGGGAGATGACCCAGCTTGTACTCATCTACGGTTTCCTTCAGGTGAAAAAAGACTATCAAGGCCATACAACTGGATGGCTTTCTTAGCATCTGTCTCAGAAAAGTCTAGTCTGTCGTGGAATATTTGTGTGTTGCCTATAGCCAGCTCCTAAGAATTTGTAATCATCATATCTCACTTGAAAATTTCTTTTCCTAGTCTTTTCTACTGTACAGTTACTCTTATGATCATGAAACAGATTTTTCTTTCACTGACAATGTCATTAATCCAGATTAAGACTCTTGTCTTTCGCGATGCCCATATTGTGCAGGTTTAAGTTCTCTCTGGTCCCACATTCAAGCTACTTCTCACTCATGCATCTCTGCTGATGTAATTTCCTCCTTTCATACATGCTGCCAACTCGGAGAAAACTTTCCACAAGCACTGACTAATCTGACTAATCTTGCATTCTCTTCTTGGGTCCAAATACTTTTCTTAACTGGTGTAAGTACTCCCCGAAAATGCCTTTCTAATTTCTAGTGGCTGCTCCACTGGGTACAGAAGAATATAGATGAAGAAACAAATCATTTTATAAACTCTGGTCCGAATACATGGAGCTTGGGATCTTCTGTGGAGGGAATACAGCAGTTTAGAGCAAACCTGTAACCCAACAGCAAGTAGACAGTTCCAGATAGGGTTCCAGATAGGAGATGTGGGAGACAGCAGTATCAGGAGATAATGTGAAAGGGTCAGTAAAGGTTGTGTCAAGGCCCATAGGTTTATAATTTTTATGCCTTTGGATTTGCTATCAAATGAGGAAAAGAGTGAGATTTCTATAATGAAGCAAAAAAGCCTTTAATATATAATTAGCACTCTGAGCAACAGCCTCTGTTATTATGTCCACTGATTTTCATGCAAAGGAAGATAAGAACAATAAATACGGAAAAGAGTGGTCGCCATAGATTTGGAGAATCGCTAAAGCTGAGACAGCATGATATAGGTGATGAGGGTGTCTAACTCATCAGAGTGGTTGAGAAAGCAGCTTGCAACACCAAGAATAAGGTCATAAACTAGGGGATCCATGAGAGGCAAGTTAGAAATAGCCACAGAAGCCAATGGGAAAGGAACAACGTAATGGATCTAATGAGATCTGTGCCCTAATCTTGATTGCCAGGAATCAGTCTGCTCAAAGGCTGCTGACAAATCGCCTTGCTCCTCCGAGGCATAAAAATGCTTTAAAGCTTACGGGGAAAAAAACAGCCTGCTGCACTTGATGCATTTTTAAGGACTATCATACTGGGTCAGACTGACGGGTCCCGCAGTCCAGTATGCTGTCCCCTGTTCTAGCCAAAGAGTAATATAAGAAGCCAGGCAGATACACAGAGAGCTTGTTTTTAGCTTTCCCCTCCTAATTTCCAGCAACCAGATGGTTAGGGATGGGGTTTGCCACTACGTTTGTCGTCTGCTAACTTGCGTAACGGTGAAGTCTTGCCAATGTTTTGGTAAAGAGTCCCAGGACCAGCACCAGCTATAGGAGGGGACAGTGGTCGAACATGAAGGAAATTTGGCTGCAATTGCTTAATTGCAGAATGCAATTGCAGAATGAGCTTAGCTCCATAAACCCACATCTAAGCGAGCTGCGTTCAGAGTCACGACACTGGGAGAGCCTGGGACATTCAATCCAGGCTTAGTCTTTACTACAGACTTTCCCACTCATGACTATGTCTGCTTTGTGATAGTTCTACAGAGCAGGTGAACAGAATGATATAAAACACAGAGTTTCTTCCCATTTAGCACGGCATCTCCAGCAACACATATTTGGAACAAACAAGTAAGCCAAACCCCCAAATCCCACTCTGGTTATATCAGTGAAGGGAGGCAATCATCTCAGGCGTTTTAAACAGCTTATTAACATGAGCAAGCAACCCCAGAGCCTGCTTAACACAGCCCTTCTGGAAGGTAAATCCCTCTGCTTTTGCTCACGTGACGGCTTTCGGGAACAACGGGCTGCCTTGTGCAACCTTGCTGCTCCAAGGCTTTTCAGCTTCTTTACCCTGGGTTGCATCTGGCTCCATATTTAGTCCCATTTGCCTCCATGGCATTACTTGCAAAGTAGTCAGTGCTGATATGAGCATCATTATTGGGCCCAAACAAAATGTTTTTTTTGACCCCTGTGGAAGCTGACCATGTGGGGAGGAGATGTTGATGGCAGCAATGCACAGTACAGTTTTTCCTTAAAATGAATACAAAAATATTTCTTTAACATATAAAAAACATTTCATACAGGAGAGAAGAAAAAAAGATTCTGTGTTTTCTTGTGGAAAGCGAGTTATGTTACTTTTTCTTAGACATGAAGGAATCTGCGTTGCAGAGACTTTAGAAAACAGCCTTGATTGCTTCAGCTGCTTATGGCGCCGTTGATGAGTGTGCCTGGTCCCTAGCACAAGCTGGGATGAAAGATTCAGCAGATCTCTCGCTGCCCTTGATGCCGGGCAGTTACAGCGCTGTCGCAGCAAGGGGACAGTGAAGGCTACGTGTGGGCAGACACACACGCAGCAGAGGACAGAAATTGGGTGGCTGGAAAGTACAAAGGAGGCTGTGAAAGAAGCCATGAGTTTGTTCATTAGTGCAAAAAGAGCATTGCCACATGGTTTGTCCTCTCTTGTGTTGCCCCAATAAAACAGAGCGGGCAATTGTGCAACCTTGGCGTGGTTGGGGCAATGGCAATGCAAGATCTTGAGGACAGGAACCAGGAGGCAAAACTGATTTGCAAAGACACATATCCAATTAGTGCAATCAGGGGTGGCTGGAGACCAAAAGAGTTCAAAAGGGGAAATAAGAGCAATTTATGGCCAGAGACACTAGAAGAGGCTGAGATGGCCTCTGTGCTTGCACTGCTGGCACATGTCCCAGTGCAGATGATTGCCCGCTGGGCTGCCTTCCCGCTGAATTCACTGCTTCCACCTTGCTCCCCACTGCTCCCTCCACCTGCTAACACTCTCCAGAGACCTCCTTGCAAAGCTAAAGAAGCTTCTGAGGACAGGAAACCATTTTTCTGTGAGGGAGTCACCCCCCATGCTCTGTAGCCACAGCTTCTACGTGCATAATGCTTCTGCATGCAAACAGCTCGATGAGCAAGGAGAAATGAGAGTTACTGGATGCACTTGGAACATGCTGCTATCAGTTTGGAAGGATTTCCTTTTGCATCATGTCTACTCTCATTAAGTTTTGATAGACTTCTTCTGTCCCTGCCACCACCCGTATAGTCAAAACCAGCAGTGATGAGTCTCAGAAAGGGTCATGAAGTGAGGCTGCATTTGCAAGAATATGCAAGGGATGCTTGAACTCACCCTATAAGTTTTGCTGCCAACCACACTTCTGCTCCCTTAAAAGAAATCATGCCACTGAAGGGGGTTTTGCTCATCCTGAGAAGGCAAATGTGCACTTTGCATTTCAATGAAAGGCTTTCAGTATCCTTTCCCTGGCCCGGGACTGTTTCCTGTGCAAGCCCTCTGACTGTCATTTTCCTTTTGAACCAGCTAAATTTGCATTTCATTGAGGCTTCTCAAGCATCTTTTTTTTTTTTCCCAGCATGTGAGATGTGAGAGAGGCCTGTGCCAGGGGAGATGCTGGTGTGCTAGTGTGCACATCTGGCTCCTGGAGTACCCAGTGGAGCTAGGACCAAGTCCCGTGCAGTGTGACTCCTCGCAACATGAAAAGCCCAAAGACCTCCACTCCCAGATGCCAGTGAAAATATCGAATATTGTGGTTCCTTTTACCAAAAAGGTTACTTTTTTGCAACATTTCTGTCTGCACAGAAGCAGATGTCACAGAATGGGAGGTAGGTTGTGACACTGGCCTGTGTGGCAATTGCCAAAGCTTTGGAGACAGGCCCAGGGAAGAGAATGAGGAAATGCAGGCATTCACTGTATGAGTGAGACAACCTCTGTTCCACTGGGATCTGCTCCATTGGGATCCAAGCAACACTATGAATATGACTGAGATAACAATGTGCAACATGGTCTACAGGAGAGAACATCAAGATGGTGCTTGGAGCTTTTTGAAGCTTACACATTTAATCCCATTTTCCTTTGACAAAGTGTCTAGGAGGCCCGGAGCATCTGGGCTGCCTGAAGGACCTCATTTGCACACACTGCTTCTCGCTGGGAGCAGCAGGAACAGGGAGCCATCCCAATCCCAGAGAGAGGACTGGGTTACAGTCAAAAAATGCTGATACTGCTAATCTGCAAACCTCCCAATCACTGCTGGTGCACACCATTTTTCACTCCTTACCTTTATATTTATGTTCAGTAAGTATGCCTCTATGATGGATGTACAAAGCAAATTAGCAAGATCGCCTATGTTAATAGAGCATTTTAATTATAAAGTCTTTTTTTTTTTGCATTGCTCAGTTACATCACATCATAAGTATTTCATTTATCTAGTGTGAAAAGCCTGTAAAAATCATTTTAAAGTGATTTCTGGGTTCAGTCATGAAGAGGGCAGCATACAGTGTGGTGAGGTTGCTGCACTACACAAGGACACAGAGCTTGGAAATCTATAGCCAGTTGACAGACAAGGTTAAAGTGGGTTAAAAAATGTGTTTTTCTAGATCCGTGTGATGGGGACCATCTCACTTCTAATGGTTCATCCACCTGTGGATTCTCTGAGGTCTAGTAAGGGGTGAGTTAATCAGCCTTTCTGTCACTGGCAGCCATACAGAGGCTCTCTCCTCTGCCCAGTCCCTGTCTCCTGAAACTTCTGGGAGCTCCATCTCTCCGTCTGCTGTCCAGTTTGGTTGTAATTGGCCAAGTGGTTCAACATTTATGGAAGGAGGAGGAAGGAAAGGATTAAGACTGGACAGGATAGACAGTGTGATCCTCCTTAGCTTTCCTTCTCTGAAGGGACACGCTGAAAAGCCTCATCAGTGGGCGTTAAAGCTGGACAGTCCAATTAACATTTTAGGTTTACTCTCCAATGCTTTATTGTGTCTGATATGGTGCTTTTAATACCACTGTCCAAAAAAAAAAAAAAAAAAAAAAAAGAAACAAAACTAGCTCTGCTTCTTTAAAACTGAAGAGATCTGAGCTTTTTGTTTAAGAAGTCCTGCTAGCATGTGTTGGCAGTATGAAGGGCTGTAGCTTATTAATAGTTCCCATTTGTCCCTTAGTGGTTTTTATCTTTACTCCCTTTGATTTTGATGTTACTGTGACATTTCCAGGTGGACAATTAAGCCTGACAAGTGTAAAAAATATATATATACATATCAGGAGGATCAACACCATAGCAACCCATTTTGCATCAGAGTAGCAACAGCTAATGCCTTCTGAGTAACCCACTTAACATCATTAGGGATAATTGACTTGCCTTTCATTAGGGAAGTACATTTTGGGCACTAATAGTGTCCCTGACTGCATTTGTGGCAGGAAGAGTGACTGATTTCCACAGGTGTGGGCAGATGTGGGCTAAGATGAGTAGCAATGTTGTAAATTCAGATTTGGGTGCTGCAGAAATTATAAATGTAGCACTCCCACCTGGCTAGCTCTGAGGCAGATTTGGGTAGTCCGAAGAGCAATACTGCATTTGAAGTCTGAACTGTGTTGATACCCTCAGTTCGAATCTTGCAACACCTAAAGGTGCTTAACTCTGTAATTAAAATTATGCAGGGAGAACATGGAAAGCAAGACTGGTGCTTTGGGGAGTTGTTTTCTGTGCATGCAAATAGAAGCTGGCTTTCTCCATTTAACTCAGCCACTCTTAATTTAAGGACTCTTGTTTCCCCAGTGTTATCAGGGTCACACACTGTGCCGAAGGGGCCTCGCTGGCGAGGAACCGCTTGGGCTGAGCAGTGTAAGACCCTGGAGGAAAGTCTCATCTTTGAAGGGGCCTCCTGTTTCTCTGTCTCTGCTACTTGATTACAGATGCTAATAGCAGCTTCTCCTGTTACAGGACTCCTCTCCGGAGAGGGAATTAGAGTTTCCACCACGTGCAAAACAAAGCTGAACTGCTTAATAGTCTCGGTGTCTTGGTGGCACTCAGAAAAATAGCATTTCTGGGCTGAAGAAAGACATGCTAGAAATACCGTTGGAAAGATTTACCTTTAGCAGCTTCTGTTTCAGTGTTGATCATATGTGAATTCTGTCTGCTTCAAACCTGCAAGCAAGCTCTGAGATGAATCTTGGGAGACTAAACTCAAATTTTATCTCTGCTTTTGCTTTCTAGTGGCACACAAAGGTACATCAAAAGCCCAAATGACAATTGCTTGACAGGTCTTCCTGTCTTATGAAAAATGTATCACCTCAAGCACTGGAATAACTATTCTTCTACATATGTTTTTTGTTGGTGGTGGTAGATTTTTTTTCTTCTTTGCTATACAAAATCAATGTATAGCAGAGACTTTGGTGGGATTTCTGAAACGTTCTTTCCTCACCTCCCAATATCTATTATTTGAGCTAAAAAAAGAGTGGTTCTGTTATCTGGGAACAGAAGCCAGCTGTTCTGAGAGGCAGCAGCAGTGCTTGGGTTTTGCAGACTTGTCAGTAAATGCAACGTCTCCCATACTAAGATGCACGCACCCGGCAAGCAAAAGGGAATAAGCGGGCATGTTTTTGTAATGGAAATGTGTAGTTTTTACTGCAGAGGTCTGTAAAGTTTAGACATCTATACCTCTTCAGAAGAGGGTTAGAAGCACTCACTCACTCACTTGCTTATGAAAGTATTATGTCAGCTTTCATGTTGATAACCTCAATTTTAATTGCACGTATAATTAACAAGATGAAAGCCCTATTTTGCAGATAATTCGGACATATGTGTTAAATAGGTAGAGTTCTATTTAGGCTAACTAAGCTTCTTTTTTCTCAGTGAAGACTTAGTTTAGCATTTCAATGTGCTTCCTGTTCAAGCATAATAAAGGCTGTAAGCACAGACGGTACAAAGAGGAATTATAAGGATCATGAGTAGTTCTTTTTCTTTATTGAAAATACTCAATTTACTTTGATATTTCATGAAAACTTGCATGTTATAGCATGTGTAAATTGTTAATATTTTTCCATCTATTTTTAACTCTTGGAGTCTTTTTTTTTTTTTAGATTTCAGCAAAGCAAAGATATATTTCCTCCCAACTTTTTGTTGTTTAGCCTTAATAATGTCTTGCACCTCCATTTAGCTTTCATTTTAGGATCTAACTCTATCATTCTTGTTTTACATAATGTAGTACTGGAATATCTACATACTGGTCAGACAGTGCACATGCATGTTTTTAACAACAACAACAAAAGATTAGACTATTTTTTCCATTTTCCAAATGGGAAGACTTTACTTATGACAGACGGTGGTTAAGCGGTGTGATAGTCTGAGCAGAAAGTAAACATCAGACAGAGTTCTTATAAAGCAACGAGGTCTAGACCTCCTGCTCCTGAAGTGCCTTAGAGAGCGTTTGTGTTTACAGTGTGTTATTTTGATCCCTTTAACTTTCTAATTGTGTCATCATAAATTCGTAGTCTGTCCTTACCATGGCCATGTATTTTATTCCCCTTAGAATATATTCCCTTTGAAAATGTCCCTTCAAATTCTGCTGGTGACTGTAAGTATCTGGCAGGGGAGAGAGCTTGCTTTGATTGTAGACCACCCAGAGCCTTGATTCCACATGCAGAATAAGAAATGCCGACAAACTTATTGCTCTCGTAGTCAGGGTTTGTTGGCTGGAGCTAAGAGAAACTCTCTAAACTGGAGGAAGATCTGTAACAGCCTCCTGTGTAAAAGTCCAATGCAACATGTTTGCAGTGTTTGCGAACTTCTAGAAGACATTATGTCACTTAAACAGTTTTCATACTGTTAGAGAGTCATAAGTCCTCATGTTAATTTAGTATTCATAGGAGGCCTTTGCAACAAGCAAATCATCCCAAGTGTTAACAGGGTATTTTTATATCTTAGTTAAGACAAAGCCTGTTGAGTTGTTAAGAAAACCAGAAAAAGCAAGAAGAGCAGAAGAGCTCTGTGTCATGTCATCTGGTGGATGCCAGGCAAGGAATTCAGCTGCCTGACCCGCATTAATGACCTGCTTAACCCCAGATATCTTCTGTCACCCTGATGGTGAATGGTTCCCTTTCCTGCCTTTTGAAGCAGAGGGGATATTAGCAGAGTGCTAGGGTACACAGCTGAAAAGGAAACCTTTACAAAAACAGACTCTGTTCTTCCATCAATGCATCAAGGAAAAGCTTAGAGTTTTTCTTGTGCACCATCCTTAACAGGTTGGAAGGAAGGGAAAGAGGCTGTTTAACAAAATCTCCTGTATCTGCTAGAGGTAGACTGTTTTGCTGTTCAAAAAGAGACAATCAGCGTACAGCTAAGATGGAGCTTGCTACCCGTGACCACCCCAGTGGTATGTGGGACATCTTGACCAGATACACAAATGTGTCTTTAGCCCAAGCTCAAATTGGCTTTGAAGGTAAGAGAGCATTTAATACTCTTTAGTGCTTCCTTCATCAGATAAAATTCCTTACCACTCTCATGGCTTTGTTTATTCAGTGATTCAACATTGACTAAGCAACAGATTGAGGAAAAAGATTCTCTAGACTAGCAATGCTTGGTCCACCCTCTTGTTCCTCCCCCTCCTAATTTCTTAGCAGGGAAAATAGCAAGCAGTCAATTTAGCTTTAATGATATGAAGGATAGACGAGAGGACAGAGCTTAACACTGCTGATCAGCAAGGTTTTTCTTCTTATTACTTTTTTTGCCAGTAATGACTAACTCTTAACGGTTACCGGCTTTTTCAGTCCTGGGGACACGTTGCGTTCCTTTGAAGAGTTCTGTCGCCATTAGCATTTTTACTCTCCTTGAGTGCTTGTCTTCCTGCTACCTGGCACCTCACAAGCCATTTCTTCAGCATCCTGCTTGGCCTCAAAAAAAGCCCCTGAAAAGTCCTCCTTTGATTTCCCTGAACGCCTTCTGTTCCTCCTCACGCTGCACTGCTACCGTGGTGTTAACAGCTCCATTAAAAATCAAGGGGACATGGGGGCTCACTAAGAGCAGGCAGCTGTTTCCATTCACTTCAAATGGACCTGCACCAGCCTTTGACCACACAACTTAGACGGCCTGGAGGGAGGGTCAGGATACCCCTTCTCCCTCTCTTTTGAGACTCTGTTTTTTTTTTTTTTTTTTTTTTTAATGGGAGATTTACTGCCCCTGGCCAGCTTATTTTAGTTTGGTGTTCATGTCTGCGCATACTAACCGCTCTTGACTTTGACTTACACTTCGCAATACTCAGGCAGGTACCACAGATGGTGCTGAGCGTTTAGGACATGGTCACGCGTGGGGTGACAGCAGGAAGTGCTGTCCTTCAGCCACCACCCGTCAAGTTACACCTGAAAAGCTTCACGGCAACTTCATCTTTGCAGAGGTCTGGTCTTTTCTGATGAAACAAAGTTCTGGCTTTCGCCTCTCAGGCTGCCCTGAAGTTGGAGAGCTGAGCTGTTTGCACCAAGGACTGTCATTTCCCCTTCCAGAAATGAGTAGTAAATGAGTCATTTGTTTAAAATTTCCTTTCTTGTAGATTTTGCTTTCACATTGACGCTAGTCTCAAAAGTAGGATCAGTTCCTTTCCAGGCTGCTGTTTCACCCCAAGTTAACATAACCATGCAATTTCCTGGTTGTTTTCTAAAAAACTAAGCAGTACTGTGTTCCATAATTTCTCCAATACAAGTTCAAGTAGTTATTGGCCGTTTTAATTTTCGGCATTTTTGCCCAGCAGTGTCCCAAAGAAGCTACTCATTTAAAATAATGCAGAATAGCTATTGCATCAGGACAAAAAGGGAATATTGTTGCTCTTTTGCCTTTGCTACTGACAAGTGCTGTGACCTTGTCCTTGGAACTTGGTCACTGTGTTTCCTCTTCCGCAATTTATTGGTCTCGACAATATAAATTGCAAGGGAGTAACTTCACAGAGGCTTGTGCAAGTGAAGCCAGCCTTGGCTTTCTGCCAGGGTGCTGTGAGTTTTTCTAATCAGTGCTTTGCAAGCAGATTTGGAAGCAGCATCTGCTGCTCAGGTGCCTTCCTCTCCTTCCCTGAGCTCCCGCAGCAGTGTAGGTGCAAGTTCAGCATTTCTGACTCCTCGAGAATCGTTTTAGATGTGAATATCTTCAGTTTTTCAGGAATTTTGAAAGCCTCCAGAAAAGCATTTTCCTTCCATAAACTGCTTTAGTTCTAGGCAAAGCTGCGAAGGGAGCACAGGGAAGCTCTGGGCAAGAGCTGCTCCAAGGCTTATTATCAAAATCTCAGCTCACTGCCATCCATACCAATAAAACACAACTGGGCCAGTGACAGCGACTTAAAAGATCGAAAAGAGAACAATTGTAATCAGCCTTTTAACTAAAAAACCTAATGTTTTTGCCTTGCTATATCATAACCTAACACGTGCTTTGCTGTGACATAGTATATGTGTGTATATGTACAGATACATGATTCGGTGTGGATGCATGGATATTGCTTTACAAGTGTCTTGCATAAGCTGAATTTGTAAGACTCAAGACTGAAGCGTACCGTGACAAGCACCTCTCTAGAGGTGTGACTACAGCAGCTGGAATTGACTGTTACCTCTAAAACAGATTAACCAGGGCCTTATGTGAAGTTCACACACTGAGAAGGTTGAAGCAGACAGTAGGAGTTTATCCCTTATGAAGATGATCGCCTTGGATCTTCCCGTTAAAGCTATAAATTGTTTCCTGTAGGTGCTTTTTTACCTCCGTTGTCTGTGTTCCTAATTGGGCATCTACTGGCACTTTTATTGGGCCCTTTTATTTCTTTTTAATTAAATGCTTTTCCAAATGACCCTATTTTCTTTTGAGTCAGTTTGTGACTCAAAAGTTGAGTTGGTAGCCAAAGGCTCTGTTCTGATGCTCTTGGTGGTATTTGTGTTGGAAAAAACACAGGCTTAGCATTCCTGTTATGCTACTAGCCCAAGGACGATGAGGCCTGACAGCAGACAGCCACATATTATGAAGAGAGAAATATCCAACCTTTTCCCAATATTTTTTCCATAGGCTGTGGCTTTTGGTGAATTGTTTTCAAGAGCAAAGCTTAAATTTATGGACTGACTGAGCTCCATTCAATGAGAAAAAAAGGGCATGCTGAACTTTTTGGAGCTATGATTCACATGAGTGATAAAGAATTGTGTTTGAGGTGAAAAATCAGAGGCACTGTGTAAAACTCTTGGAGTCTTTTGTGTAAGAAAGAGTCAGTGATGCCAACCTTTGCAAGTCTTCTGTGAGATTCAGGATGTATATATAAATACACACATATATATGTATGAATTTTCTTAAAGTCTAGGACTTCTGGGTTTTCGCAACTCCACTCTGAAGAAAAAGCTTCAATCTGTTTTTGTACAGCAAATTGAGAAGGAGTCACCGCCAGGGAAGCTTCACCCCGGGATGCAGTGGTGCTATTGCTTCATCTCTCGTTTGCTTTGGGTGCCCCAGCCTGGCAGGGGTGTCCTGTGCTGCACAATGTGCCGTGGCTCTTTCCTGCTTTTAGAGCTAGCAATGACGTCCTCTGAGTGCAGAAAGGATTTCAGAAAAGGGAAACACACAAGCTCCTCTCTGGGAAGCGGGTTGTGCATGCCAGACATTTTGCAGAGCTTATGCAGGGCCCATCCTCCTGGGGGTTAGATCTGCAGAGGGGACTCAGCAAGCCCCCGACCATGGGACTTTGAGATATGGCTCTTCTTTTCTGTCATCAACCGATATACGACACGGATGAGGAAATCATAGCATCTACGTGTTTGTAATTTCACTCACTTTGAATGGCAGGCATGTATTATGTCCCTCAGCTTCAATGAGATCATGCCCAAATCACTGAGGAGTATTTAGAGAAATTTATCTTTCTATTCCTCCCATTTCCCTGTTGTATCTGGCCTCTTTGGAGCTTTATTGCAGTGATGCCAGCAAAAGCTTGGAAATTGATCATGACTCATAGACTCATAGACTCATAGAATGCTGAAGGTTGGAAGGGACCTCTAGAGATCATCTAGTCCAACCCCCCTGCACACACAGGGTCACCTAGACTGCGGCCAGGCGGGTTTGGAAGATCTCCAGACAAGGAGACTCCACAGCCTCCCTGGGCAGCCTGTGCCAGGGCTCTGGCACCCTCACTGGCAAGAAATTTTTCCTTAAGTTCCTGTGGAACTTTTGGTGCTTCAGTTTGTGGCCTTTTCCTCTAGTTCTGTCAGTGACCACCACTGAGAAGAGGCCGCCCCATCCTCCTCACTGCCTCCCTTGAGGTCCTCATAGACACTGATCAGGTCTCCTCTCAGCCTTCTCTTCTCCAGGCTGAACAGGCCCACAATTCGCCAGAAGTCATGGGTGACATAGCTGCCATCACCTGACACTGTCACATTGCTGCCTGCTCTACTCCATTCGATCCGCATCCATCTGTTGTCTCTTGTGGGCAATGATAATCTGTCTGAGCCACCGATTTGGTTCTTCTGAGGACAGTTCCTAACACAGTGGGATTTCTGGACCACACGAGCTTCTAGGTGCTCACATGCATGCCAATAACAGACGATTTAAGCTCCCCTTGGAGTCAGGTGAACGATCAGAGTGCCTGCTTGTGACATTGTCAGAGGAGAAGGTTACTCTGATTCAGGCAGCTGCTCTTAAGTATGGCCCATTACTGCTGATAAGGCCTCGGTGCTCAAACACGTGCAGCTTTGCCGCGCCAGATGGGTCATGTGCCTTGTAGAGTTCCCCGCTCTGAGATAATAAGCAACTATTGGTATGTCATTATATAGCTTTTATTGCTCCCAGAGCCAAGCTGTTATGCAAATCCTGGTGCTGCTGATAGTCCTGGGCTACACTCTCCTCCTGCCTTGCAGTCAAGCACCATCGAGTGCTTTGCAAACAGACTTTACTTACACCTCACATCACCTCTTCAGGCAAGAAACATTTCCTATTGCTGGACAAACACAAAGCACAAAGGAGAAAAAAAGCAGCTAGTGCCATTAACTCTAGCCTACACTAGTCAGACGCAGAGTGGAAAAAAACAAGTTTTCTTTGCAGTGCTGAATTCATTTGGAGTAACCACATCTAGGATATCACCAAAGGTGCCACAGATGAGTAGCCTTTGCTGCAAGAGCAAAGCATCTTGTTCCGTTTTACCTAAAGCTGGCCATGACTGAGAAAAGGCGCTGATGCTCATGCCCACGCCGAGCTCGCCGCCTGCACCGAGCGCCTGGAGAGGGCCTGGATGCAACCTTCTCCTAGCTCCACGTGGGAGCTGGGACATCTGTTACAATTTATTTCTGTAGCAGCATAGCTAGGGCAGTTTCCAGCAAACAAACCCCGGAAGAAAAGATCTCCCAGGCTTTTAAAAAGACTGTCAAAAGCGAATAAGATACATTTAACTTAGTTGCATTCTTTTGCATATTTGGACTAGCTTTGCCTCTCCCCGCTCCCTTCAGGCTTACAGCACGTGCTGCTGTGCCTGGAGACGCCTGACCATCATCTGGACTCGAGAGGCCTGTTGGAAAAGCACAAGCTGGACCCTGAACAGGAGAAAAATGTGGCCCGGAGATAGCTGTTGGTTGAAACCTACTGCTACAAGCTCTGACTTAAAAGGTGCTAATTTTGGAAGCTGGCACGATGCTTTGCAATACAATATTCAGCCTAGGGGTTGGCAAAGCACCTTTCTTCTCACTGTCACAACCCATCCTCCTCCCAGATGGCAAATATTTATCTACCAAAAAAAGAAAGGCTGCAGTAGGTTTTGGGTTTTTTGTTTGTTTGTTTGTTTGTTTGTTTCCTGCCTGCTTTTTCTGTGTTCTTGGGAAAAAACAAAACAAAACAAAACAAAACAACAAAAAAAAACAACCCCAAAGATGATAACATAATATTTCTGAGCTGCTTTGGACTGATGTGTGTTCAGCCCTCTTTTCCTCAGCCCTTTGCACAGAGAGGTGCCTGTTCCTGTGAGTGTGGAATATGGCTCCGCTTGACCTGAATACGGTATCACAAATGGGTAGGGGTATTCATGGCAAATTAATCTGCTTGTGCCTGAGAAGTTCACACGCTTTCTAACAAGTCAGTCACCCATACAACAAAAGGGAATAAGACTCATTATTCATATGGCTGACAGCACAGAATAAATAGCAAATGACTAAACCAGTAAAAAAGTAAGCCAAAATAAATCTACTCAGTGATATGGCATCACCAGCATAGAAATATTTACAGATTTAGGCTTATTAGGAAAAGAGCTAAGAATCAAAAGGTTTGGATTGCAGCAATCAGTTTCATCAGACAAAGGCAACAGGAACTATAAATGTAGTGTAGTTTCCCATTGCAAAATTAATCTTTGGACAGATTGCTGCACTGGCGAGGACTGTGCAACAGCTCTGCGTAACACTGCTCATCACACTCCTCACGGCCGTCACCATTCCTCTACCCTCCCTTGGGCAACTACCCACATGCAGGGACAAATAGTTTTGTGTTTGGTTGGCGGGTTTTGGTGAAGCGTGGAGGGATGGAGGTGCTGAGGGGGAAGAGATGCCTTTTAATTAGGAAGGTGTATTTTTCTAGCAGCCGAGAACCTGATCCCATATGGATATTCTGTTTAGCAATATGCAAGTGATATGGAGCATATGCGGAATCATTCAGCAGAAAGGCAGGGAATATACAGTAGTAGAACTAGCATGGTTTCCAAAAATAGTTTTTAGGTCTATTTTTGTTTGTTTTCTGCTTTTTTTCTGCACCTTCAATTACATAAGAGTTACTCACACACAATAACAAGAAAATTCTCTCCAATATGCTAAAGGGAAAGTCCAGCAGTAATTTAATCTCTTATTTTAAGTCACATCTAAGCAACCACTTTGTCTTAAAAAGCAACAAAAACAACAACACACACACACACATGCGTGGGCCAAGCAAAAATACACCACTGCCATGAAAATCGGGTTTATCTCCCAGAGATATGAGGAAGAAATAAGGAAGAAATTAAAAAAAGAACTCCCATTAAGGATGAAGCCATCGCCAATCCACACAAGGGGGTGGAGATTTTTTTTGTAGAAGTGCACAATTTGGAAACCTCCAGATACCCCTGGGAGTCTCCGCTTCATCTGGAAGAGGCAGTTTCTAGCCTCACTCCCTTCCTTTTCAGAAGAACAAGAACAAACTGACAAACACACCTTAGCAAGGGCCAAGGCAGGGGAGATGGTAGAAAACTGCACTGTGACAGAAATAATGAACTGCTTCATGATTTTGAATACCCAGGGCTAATAACACTGCCAAGATGATGATAAAGAAAAAGTTCCTTTGGGTTGTTAGACCCCAGCTTACAGCACATATTCCAGTAGTGTGTGTATATGTGTGCGGTGTAAAAACATCACTCAAGGCTATTCTTCCTATAAAAGAAAGAAAAAAAAAAAAGAGAGTTTGGCTGCTCTCCTTTTATAGCAAGGCTGTTCTTCCTCCAGGGTGACTCAGCAGCTGCAGTTCTGCAAGAGGGCTTGCAAATTTGGAGGGCACGAGGAGAACTCTCTTTAAAGGGAGAGAATTGTCATGGAGTGAATTGTTAAGAAAAAGGCAGTGGTATAGAAGTTTGGTTTCGAAGCACTTCATGTTATTGGCTTGTGCTGTGGCTAGAAAGGGAGGTGCAGGGTTTTAGAGAGATTACCTCCTAAAAATAGCTGGGAAATAGCTGGGTTTGCTGTGCATTCATATTTGCAAGTGGGATACAGGAATCTCGACTACTTGTAGGGAACATTTTCCCTCTGGTGTATATTCTCTTTTCCAATGACTGCATCTTGAAACCAGGAGGGAAAAAGGAAGCTGGCCTTTTTGTGCTTTTTTTTAATCTCTAGAAGCATTCTTTCTTCCATATTGTTCCTGTGTGAGTACGTATGTACATCATCGACATCTACTGACCAAGCTAAAGAATCACAGCCTTCTTAGACTACTACTGTGTTCGCTTGTAGTTTTTAATGCTTAATACAACAGCTGGTAGAAAAAGTAGGAGCTTCCTTTCCTAATTATCCAGTGAATCCCATATCCAGGCACGAGATCATTTCTCCCAAGAAAGTCTATATGAAATTCCAGTGCCACCATCACCCACACTTCGCTGCCCACCTCACTGTATTCATCCCAGTATATTCTTTACCTCTCAGGGGTGCTGGTGCTCGGTCCACAGGGACAAGGACTGGATGAAAAGCCTGGCTGTGACGCTGTGGAGCTGTGTGTGCACCTAGAAGGAAATTCATTCCCAAGACCACATGCCAGCTACGTCAGGAAAACCTGCACAAATGCTTGTCTTGCTTTTTTCAAATCCCATAAATGACCTTTATAAGCAGTAGCATTTAGTTGGCTTTTTATGCCTGTTATTGTGCAGTTCCTTGAAGCTGGGTTTGGGGTTTTGGGGGGAGGTTTTTGGAAGGACATGACCATGGAAGGACATGACCATGGAAGGACATGACACTTTGACCATGACTACCAGAAAGGAGGCAAGAAACCTCCATACTTTTCTTAGAAAAATAGCTCTAGGGAAGGATGAGACTCTCGTTCCAGTTGTGGTCCAAATCAATTGGCTATGTAAAATGGTAAAACTGAAATGTATTCGTAATGTATTATTAATAATATTAATATAATTAGTAATGTGTACATATTTGTAAATGTGTTTCTGCTTGCATGAAGGAGGAAGAGGATCGATGCGGCTCCTTGGTGACTTCCCCCTCTAAATGCTGGTAACCAGAACTAGCTGCTGTTTGACGAGGTTTATGCTGACCTCTCGTGGCAAGTGAGCATTAAAACCTCGTATCCTTCTCAAAAAAATCGGAAGTTCAAACTTTTCTCTTACATGGAGTTGATAGTGAACCAGCAGGACAGGCTGTACAAAAATTCTTGACACAAGCAAAGCTTAAAAGGTGGAGATAATAATTTCTTTAGGGAAGTCTGGTCCCCAACTAGCAAGAAAAATGAAATCAGCGATTATAAATGTAGCGAGGCCCTTACCAGTCTTTATTTTTCTTGTTCTTATAGTGATATTCATGTATTACAATGGCTTGTAGCCTATGCTAAAATACAGCAAGTGTAGTTGAAATTACTGGAGACATGAAACCACAACAGCTACCTTAGTCAGTATGTTCCTACTCCTCATAAGAGTGCTAATTCATTGCCTTATGCCAGACTTTATTGCCTGGCAGTGATTCACTGAGATGAAGAAATAAAGGAGTAATTACTCTGTGTTTTTCTGTAGTGCACAGAGGATATGCTATCAGCTGTGTCTGTCTCAGTTTCTGATACAGCCCAGTGAAATAACATACGAATTAAATGAGTTTCAAGGATATCCGTCCCTTGCCCAGACATTCGTCTCACGCTCTGTGTCGGTGTCCATCCCTTAATGCACATACCCTGTCCTACTCTTTTTACATTCCTGGACAGTGGGAAGCTGATTGAAGTCTTGATCTCTGATCTTCCATGCACTGAAACACGTGTGTCAATGCTGTTCCTCCAGCTTTTAGGGTCTGGACTTCAAAGTTCTGAGGACTTTATTGTTTATTATGTCTTCTTCTCAAAATTCCCAGTAACCCTCAGTGCAGCTCTTTTATAGCCTTTGCCTCCACATGTTCTTCACTGTGTATTAGAAGCTGTGTGCGCTTCTCCTCTAAATGAAGTATGGACTTAACACCTACCAAGAGTCGCAAACAGATTCACCAAACAGTTGGATCTGCAGATCATCTAGTGTGAACCTCCTCTGCACGCTGGGTCACCTATAGCTGGTTGCCCAGGACTGTGTCCAGACAGCTTTTAAATATCCCCAGAGAAAGAGAGTCCACCAATTCTCTGGGCAGCCTCTTCCAGTGCTCAGTGACCCCCAGAGAAAGTTTTTCCTTATCTTCCTCTGGACATTCCTGTGTTTCAGTTTGTGTCCATTGCCTCCTGTCTTGTCCCTGGGCACCACTGAGAGGAGTCTGGCAGGGAACTGAAGGGTCTGCTGGAAAATTAAAAAATAATCATGTTTTTCTAACCTCTTCTTCAGCTGCATACTGTATGCTTCTTGCTGCTAGCTCTTTTCCTAGTGTTCTGCTGCATCCCGGGCATGGTGACTATGCTGAGGCTGAGCATGCGCTCCCAGAGGGGAGCAAGGGTGCTGGAAAGGGGCTGAGAGACACACCAGGGCAGTTCCTTGGAGTGTCAGGATGGCAGGATAACTTCCTCTCTTTGGAGAAAAAGACTGCTATTTATTAAAAAGACTGATTATTGGAAGCCTCAACATTAAATCATTTAAAAGAAGTGTGTAAGTTAGTCGCTGAGAACTCCTCAGCATCCTAACTCACTATGAAGAACGAGTTAAGAGCAGCGCAAGTGCACCTTTTATACTCACAGAAAGAGCCATGAAATCAAAGAAAGTTTATATAAACTGCCCATAATAGGTGCTTTTCTGCAGCTTTTTTGTGGGCATGTGTGTGTAATAGAAGTGCTTGCTACAAGAATACCATGACCACCAGTAGGTGGGAGTAACAACTCAGTTCATTTCTTGGGTTTCGTGGACGGGAAAAAGATCGACAATTTTATGTGCTCATGGTGTGAGTGAAAAGTTTGTTAGATGATAGTGAAACCACCCATCAGCCTTGACATGTCAAGGGAAACCACAGGCGCATAGTCCATCAGTGGGAAAGAACAGAGCCTCCACCAGAAGCGTAGCCGCAAACAGCGGGATTGCAAAAATATAGGGCAGCTGAGATTTACTCACAAAGCAAATTATACTCAGATCTTAACTCCATCTGTGCCTAGATTAATACATATGTCTTCTGGTGGAAGCACTTCAGCTGGTTTTAAGCACTCAGTATCATCTTTACTTTTACCAGCATATTAGAAGTCGTTGCAAATATATGACAATCCATGGAGTTGCACTGACACATGCTTTGTTTTCATCTGTGATAGGGACTTGTTTGATTATTGTTCTTAAAAAAGGAGTGTTTTTATAGCAAATAGATTTTTTTTTTCCAGTTTGAGACAAATTGCTCCACGTCTCATGCAGTTTACATTTTTGTAATCATAGGATATGTTCCCTTAACATGTAGATGCTAAAATTGCATGAATCTTAAATTACTGGGCATGTAATGCTTGCTCGGTGTTGTTATTTTTCAGTCTGGATGGCTTGCCATCATAATCACCAAATAAATAAGAATTGTATGATAGGAAAATAGAAATATTTTCAGGTATTCCCTACTTGTTCTTTCCCTCCAATTTTTCTCTAGGCCAGTTCCAGTGAAACCAAGGTCAGAAAAACTAGAATTAGTCATGTCTGAGTTTGAGACCTGAAAAATTTGAGCTACTGGGAGGAAGTGGAGTTGAAGACGCAGTGAATGAGGCCTTTTAGATTGTGTGCTCAGTAGCAAGGCCAAAGCAGCAATGCTGTTAGGAGACATGACTAAGAACAGCTGTGCAAGTCGGTCCCTGCCTTGTGCTGAGACACCAGGATATTCCATTTAATCCTTCCCATTAGTAAAAAATCCACCCCGAAGAGGTCAAGAAGCTGTAAAACACACAAAAACTCTCCTCCCTGACGCATTCCTTGTGGTCTATTTTTACAGAAATTGCCGAAGCAGTCCTGTTAGTGCAAGCTGTCCTGAGATTAATGGTTCAGGGAGGTTTAGCCAGCCGTCCAAAGCCTGGAAAAGCAATCAGACTCCTCAGTCAGCACAGCAAATTGATAAGGTGCTGTGCAAAGTCCTCCTCTGTCTTTTGGCAGCTGGGGTCCCAGCCCTGTGTCAGCTGCGTTTGGAAGATGCCACAGGAATCCAGCTGAGTGTAAATATCTGCCACAAAATGTCTCCCAGTAACGTCAAAGCCAGCTTGCTCAAAGAAAACGAGACCGTCGTGTAAACACTGAGGAGAAAGCCATTTTATTAGCTGATGATGGTATTAAACATTGTTTTCCTAGCACATTTGCGCCACAGCTCATAACAAATAAGCCAGAGTACGTTGAAGCCTTATCGTTTGCCATTGCTTATACCTAGAATATTCGGAGTTTGCTCAATGATAGTGGATGTACAATGAGTATATACGAGTAGCGTGTTTGAAAATTTCCAGGGTGTCTCACTGATTTATGAAGAAATCTGACCCTGAACTCGAGTTTCCAAAGACAAAAGAGAGAGACTTTGAATTTACTCTTAATCAGCTCATGCAGCTGCCCTTCAACTCTGTGATAGAAAATGGGAGTTATTACTTGAACAAAACTCGCCCATTGTTTCTGCTATTTCAGGAACACATATTGCAGCATCCTTCCCTGGGACTTCTTCAGACGCTCCCTGTGATGAGCACGCTCTGAGCAGAAAGCAAGGCTGACACAGGTAGCGACACATACACAGCCCACATGGAACCCAAGACAGGAATTTCTTTTCCAGTCCTGCGATTTTACAGTTCACAAATTCTATATCAGCTCAGAGTTCGGTACCAGTCAAAAGAGCAAAGAGAGTGTTAGGAATTATTAATAATACTAAACAAAACAGAGATCATCATGATATCCTTGTATTATCCATGGCATATCTTGAATATTTTGTACAGTTCTGGTCTTCTCACTTCAGAAAAGACACAGTAGAATTGCAAGGTTGAGAGAAATACAGCAAAGCTGTTCAATATGGAGGAATGGCTTCTGTTCTAGGAGTGACTAAATGAGTCTGGAAAAGGGCTCTGTGAAGGAGCATGCAACAAATCTTTATAACATCATGTGTCAGGAAGAGAATGTGTAAGAAATTATTTTGCACTGTCTCTTAATGCAGGAGCTAATGGGCATCGTTTGAAACTGTCAGAGGTAGGTTCAGAACAAACAAAAAGAGGTGATGCTTCGTGAAATGTAATTCAGCTGTGCCATGTCTTGCGGCAGGATCTGGCCAATGCTGTCAATGTACATGTATTCAAGAAGTGGTTAGATACATTCAAGGAACCAGACTTACTCCAGGTCTGTTGGTTGTAAGACCATGTCTCTGCTTCAGCATCTCCTTGGACAGCAAAACACAGATGCGGGCAGGATTTCCTGGGGGATACTGCCACTACCTGTTCTCATGCTGCTTGCTCTGTATTCTTTATTTTTCTGTGGGAACGGGACAGAGTCTGAACGTCCCAGAGCCAGAGCGTCAACAAAGCCATTTAATGGTGAGTCCTCACAGGAGCACCTACATTTTGAGCCAGTAAGAACAGATGCCACACACGATCATAACTAAACCTGGAGAGATGATGCTGCGTTACAGAAACATTTGGTCTGCCCTTATGTTCTTACACGATGTCCTTGTATTTTATTACTTAATGTTCATGGCTGCTAAAGTTATTTTTGTTTGCTTAATGTTAGTCCAAGAGCACTGGATCCTCCCAAAGATGTAGCTTATTCTTATCTCATTCTACTAATTTTCTCCCCAGATTAAAAAAAAAAAAAATAAAATCTGAAAGATAAAAAAAATGTCTTCTGAATGGGTTGTTGATTTTGGACAAATACACATCGTGTTTGTTTGGAGGAACTGAGCGTCAAATAGCATTTGATATATACCGGGGAACAATTTGTCTGGGCTGCTATGAAGTGCCTCATGGAGATGAAAAGGTGCTCAGCTTCCAAATCTTACCACTCTTCATGCTCCAAAAATATGCTACTGTGTTTTTGCACATGAAAACAAGATGCAGGCAACCACTGCACGTGGTTATCACTTCCTTCCTCCCCTCTCTTTTGTCATTTTTGAATCCCTTGGATAACGCAAACCACAAAGCATAGAGGTTTCAAAGACAACTGAGATTTACAAGTATTGTGAAAATGGGTAGCCAAGTAGAAGATGCTTTATTAGTATTTTCACTGAGGGAAGAGTTGTAGTGTAAGTGTATTTGCAAATAGCCTGCATAAGAGTGCTTTTTATAAATTATGTACCACTTATTACACTCAATATCACCTGGAAATTTTACATCCGTGGACACTGAAGTCAAATGATTACAAGACATAAAACCCTTATGGAAGGAGGCTTCATTAGTTCATCTGCCCAGGGAATTCCTTGTTTCTTCCTTTGAATCTTGTCTCTTAAAAACAGCAATAATCTTCCACATGCCTTATGAGCACTGAACACGTCAAGAAGTCCCTTTCTATGTACTCATTCATGTTTTCTCTGCATATAAAAATACCTCTTTATAAGCAGTGGAAATCGAGGCTTTCTTGTTAAGTGTGAATTTCTACATACTTTTTTCTGAATTCCATGCTTTTATAACATAGAATAAATATGTTATTGGCCAGGCCTCCTGCTATTTTTTCCAATTCTTGATCAGAAAACTAGGCTCTTAGGTTCTCCTTTTCTGTAGAAGTGTCCTACATGTCCAAGAACTGGTCCTCTCGGACTGGCCAGGACAGCTCCAGGGAGTCTCTTCTCTCAGCCCCATCTTGTGCTGTATATCTCATTTTTAGAGAGATTCCTCCAACATGCCACCATCCTGGGAGAAAATATTTCTGAGTGTGTATAAATTGGCTAAAGTTGGCACGTGAATTGCTTTTGGAACATTAGCTTGTGACTACTATTGCTTTTTGAAGTTTTAAAGCTTTTTCTCTCTCTCTTTCTCTCTTCCTGGCTGTGTTTAATAGGCGAGTCAACGTTTGAAACCGCACTTAGCAACGTTATCTTTTCTGATGTTTGGAAATAATGGTTCCTCCCTTCTGAATAGATGGAGAACCATGTTTTATTTTAAGTTCTCCCTGTCTCCATTGCCCTTTAAACAAACAGTGGTCAAATGATTGTGCCCGTGCACTGTTTCATAACAAACCTTTCATACGGTGCATTGGCCATTTCTAGGGCAACACATGTAAGAAAGGACTTCTCTCCTGTTATTTCTGTTGGAATCACGTTACCAAGTGACATCATATTTCCAGGACCAGGAATATGAGTAGTCATAAAAATAATCCAGATTTGGGTGGACAAAGCACAGGGAAGATATTAGGGACATTCTTAATTCTCAGTCTGCTCCTTCCCTTCTCCTTTTTCTTATTTTTTTTAGAGGTTCTCTGGTTTCCAACTAAGACTAAATAACTGGAGGATCTGGTTTAGAAAGTCAAGCTTTTTTCTAAAAAACAAGTTACAGCCATCTTACGGCCAAAGTCCTGTATTATTTCTATAAGGATTGTAAAAAGAAATACCAAGTTTATTTAATTTCATATTTTGGTGACAGACTGAGATAAACTAAAGTTATAGCTTGATCACTTCAGCTAGTGACTTTGGAGTGCAGAGCTGCATTTTTCTTCATAGATACTGTACGCAGTGAAAACTGTAAAAAACTCAAAGCTTTAAAGGGCAGTCAGAAAGGGAAAGGGAGATGTGGCAAAAAGCTGAGATTATACAGGCCAGATCCAAATGCCTCTTGAACATAATGAGGGTGTACCTTTGCTGTTATTTCTGTACTATGATTAAAATGTCTTGGTCTGACCAAGAGCTACCTTTAGGATATGAGCTTTGGGATGCAGACCTAGCCTTATAACTAGCACCCTTTGGGGTAAATGTTTCCAACTTTAATTTTCTGGCAGAGGAATTACTGGTTGGGGCTTTTTCCTTTTTTCTTTTCTTCAGTTTTTAAAATTTCATCCTAGAAGAATTTTTTTTCTAACTAGATCACGCGCACAACTCCATCATGTTGTCATTTGCGTACTTTGTAAAATCTTCCCACACACACTTACCTCACTACTTCCTTGAGCACATGGAGCCACTAAGAGAAAAATAAGCTTAGCATCTGCCAGGTTACAATTTTTGTCTTTCTCCCAGTGCTATTTTGTTGTTAATGGGTTAGTCTATTCCTCAGTATGTTTTAAAACTCTCAAGGAACCAGCTGTTGAAATGCATGTTAGCGTAATCAAAAAAACAAATAAACAGCAAAGACATGTGGGAAAGGAACCAGCCGTACTCACTGTGAACATAGCAGGGTGCACAGAGGAGCGCAGGATGGACATCTTTTTCCTCTGGTTCCTCTTGTGAGTGGAAGTTTTTTTACCCATGAACCAGAGAGTAACATCTTATCTCAATTTGACTTCTGAAATAGGTCACCGTCTGGTTGGGGAGCAGAGATATGCAAAGATGATATGTCTTTGCTCGGAGATCAGTGTCTCATGGCTAAGGGGAAGTAGATAGGAAAGCATTAATCAAAATAAATAACTTGGTCCCTTCTGTGGCTGAAATGGTCTCCTGTGGTATCCAGGGACAGCAGAGGATTTGGAAAGAAAAGTTTCATTGTGATCGTAATTTTTCCTTTGTGGTTACTCAGAGTCTCACATGGGAAGATGAAAAAAGGCTTTGAGCATAAACTAATGGGAGGGAACCAGTGCTTCAAATTCCACACAGACTAGCTTCTGTGAGAACTGCAGAGGTTAGTGATAAAACAGGCAGTGCTGGTGGCAGAAACACGGGCAGTCATTTCAAGGGAAGCGAGGGTAAATAAAGTTAAGAACAGACAGGCTTTGGGGCTCTCATTGCAAGGAAAAACCTTGCAGAACAGTGTTAAAATCGTTTCATCTCTTAGTCCTGATGTTTATCTGGGTACTCATCAACAAGAAGCTATAGCATCTTGAGAGATAGAGCAGTCAGTGGAGACTATCGTGTGGAAGAAGTGAAGGCCCTAACTTTTGCCTCCATTAGTGGGATGATGGCTGGCCTGAAAAATTAGTAAACCGTGAGATGACAAGTTCAGCCTCAGTATTTCTGGAAAGAAATCAGAGATGTGAGTCAAAGTAACAATGAAAACAGGTGAGTAGTCATCAGTATTTTCCTAGTTGCATTCAAGGTTCCTGGGATCTAATGGGATGATCCTTTGAATGCTGAAGGAGCTGATTTCATTGTAAGGCCAGCCTTGAACTCATTGAAAGATCATCCTGGTCCTAGGGCACCAGTCTGGGTCCATAGATCTGTAGAGAGCAGGCTGTGGAAATCTGTAGGAAATCTGTGGATCTGTAGAGAGCAGGCTGTCTTTTGTGCTCCTGAGGGAAGCTGGGTTGCTCCAAACTGCAGTGAACTACAGGGTAGGGACATGTGTGAGATGAGGCACTTGGGGAAAACAGGAGGTGAGAGAAACTGAGACTATAGGTGCACCCACTCTTTTGTAGGTTTATAAATCCCCTTCTGGCTTTCTGAAGTCGGAAGAAGCTGTAGACTTCAGTTGTCTGATCGAGGTGATCTGGGTGCACAACTGCTGCGCTCTCAGCCACGAGCCAGGAGTAGCATTCTCACTGCACCATTGTAGTATGGAAGATGTCTCACCACCCCAGGTGCTCTGTGGCCTTGCTCCTGGTCCCGTTGCACTTCTTTTAGTCCTAGCTAGAAGAAAATGCACTATTTTTTTAAAGTTTCTGCTGCATCAATCAGTGGTCTGGCACATCTGCATACCAGAAGGCCATTTTAGAAGTTGAAAGAGCCAGCTGACCATGCCACGCTGTTGAGATATATCTCAGAAGGCTCTACTGGAGGGCAGGAGCCAGCATCCTCCAGCAAGCTGGGGAACCAAGGCTGCCTGAGGAGATTGTGCCTGATGGGGAAGTCTCCTGCCATTAGGATAAGTGAAGAGATGATGGTCTGATTGCACCAGGTCATGACAGAGAAAGTGGCAGCTGAGAGGCAGAGGGAGGTTGCCAGCCATACCAAAGGTGTACAGTGAATTTGCAGCTGTGCAAATATCCTCAGCCTGTGTTCACTGACTTTCATGAGCACAGACTGAAGTCAGAGATACACAAAACCTTTGACGTAAGGCTTCAGGCATAGCCAGGACATGATATAGTCTATGCCTAGTTAGAGCAAGATTCAGAGATGGTGTAAGTGGGAAATGATGCATTGACTTAGGCCAACTTTCACCACCTGAAGAATAGCTCCTGCTAAACGAATTTTGAATCAGGTCTCATGATATTATTTAATAATTTTTTATGACTTTCTGTTTAAAAAGAAGGCTTGGGGCAGAGTGGCTGGACAGCTGTGCAGCAGAAAAGGAGCTGGGGTGTTGTTTGACAGCCAACTGAACATGAGCCAGCAGAGTGTCCAGGTGGCCAAGAAGGCCAAAGGCCTCCTGCCTTGTACCAGGAACAGTGCAGCCAGCAGGACCAGGGAAGTGATCTCTGTATTTGGCGCTGGTGAGGCTGCACCTTGAATATTGTGTTCAGGTTTGGGCCCCTCGCTGCAAGAAAGACATGAAGGTGCTGGAGTGTGTCCAAAGGAGGGCAAAGAAGTTGGTGAAGGGTCTGGAGCACAGATCTTATGAGGAGCGGCTGAGGGAGCTGGGGTTAGTTAGTCTGGAGAAGAGGAGACTCAGGGAAAACCTTATCGCTCTCTACAGCTACCTGAAAGGAGGTTGTAGTGAGGTGGGGGTAGGTTCCTTCTCCAGAATAACTGCCAATTGGACAAGAGGAAATGGCCTCAAGTTGTGCTGGGGAGGTTCAGGTTAGATATTAGGAAAAATTCTATGTTGAAAGAATGGTCAAGCAGCAACAGGCTGCCCAGGGAAGTGGTGGAGTCACCATTCCTGACAGGGTTCGAGAAATGCGTAGATGAGGCACTTAGGGACATGGTTTAGCAGGCACAGTGTTGAGGGGCGTATGGTTGGATTCGATGACCTTGAAGGCCTTTTCCAATATTCCATAATGATTCCATGATTCCCAAAATTTTCTGCTAAAAAGCCCCATGGTTTAAGTAATTCAGTAGAAGCTGAATTCTTATCTGAATTCTTATCTTTAAGCTGAATTCTTATCTGTTTATCTGACATGGACAGATTTTTTTCCTTGCCTGTGTATGGAAGATGGTATGGATTGACTTCAGGAGCACAATTCTTCCCTGGACCTTAACAAAAATTAGTTGTGAGAGACCCATTTCAAAGGCAAACATCTGTATATGTCTGTGTATCTCTGTGTCTAGGTCTGGATCTGTATCTGTTTGATTAAGGGACTGATGATTAAGGGACTGGAGCATCTATCGCATGAGGAAAGACTAAGAGAGCTGGGCCTGTTTAGCCTAGAGAAGAGAAGACTGAGGGGAGATCTGATCAATATGTATAAATACCTGAGTGGAGAATGTGAAGACGATGAGGCCAGACTCTTCTCTGTGGTGACCAGTGACAGGACAAGGGGTAATGAGTACAAGCTGAAACACAGGAAGTTCCATCTCCCTGTGAGGAAGAAGTTTCCTGTGGTGGTGACAGAGCCCTGGAAGAGGCTGCCCAGAGAGGCTGTGGAGGCTCCTTCTCTGGAGATCTTCCAAACCCGCCTGGCTGCCACCCTGTGCCCCGTGCTCTGGGTGTCCCTGCTGGAGCAGGGGGGCTGGGCTAGAGGATCTCTAGAGGTCCCTTCCAACCTCAACCATTCTGTGATTCTGTGATCTGTGTATTCACCTGCAGAGAGATAGAGTTGCTAAAAAGGTGACATTCTGTCTGGTTTGCACCAATACAAACTAAGAATAATTCCACTAACTTTAGCAAAGTTGCTTGGAAGAGGCTATGTAATCAAAGTCAGGATCTGTTCTGCCAAAATAAAAAAGTATAGGTTAAATAACCTAGAAGTTCCATTTCCCGGTGTTCTTAACCTTGTCTTTGTTGATGACCTCTTATTTATTTATTTACTTATTTTCAAACCGAGCTTTTCATGGCCACTGCCATAAATTTTCCAGCTTTTCTAATACAGAACATCTGTGGTCCCTATGCAGAGCCCTCTATAGGTCATGGGAAAGCTTTATCTTACTAATAAGCTCCTTTCCTATATATATTCAAGCTCAAGGCCAAGTGTGTTTATAAATAAATATTGTCTTGTAATGACCATTTCCATGTGTCCCAGAGGAACTGATTTAGTCTTTATGAGCTGGCCAGCTGCCTCTTTTGTAACAGTGAGAACTGTTTTACTCTGTCTCGTTAACATTTGATTTATATGAAAACAAACTCCATAAAGTGACAAGCTAGTGATACTAAAGAATGCAGTGCTTCCAGACACCCTTAATAACTGGGGAAGTTTTTTCTTTCAGCCACCATTTTGTCCTCATCAAACAAAATGATGGGCATGATTTTTGAATATATCTCTGGATGGCTCTGTTCGTCTCAAAAAACATAGAGACAGGGCGTATGAGGAAGGGAGGTGAGTGTCATTTTAATGCTATCTCCTTACCTTTCAGTGACAGAACTGAATGGCACTGTAGGATATTATTAACTAAGGAACAATAAGGTTTTTTTCTGAGAAATTCAGTGAATAGATTTCAAAATTCTAGCTTAATGTTCTATGAATGACTGACCCCTCTGATTGATGAACAGCAGGAAACATTCTGCAATATGCCTTCACTTCTCAACAGAACATGATCCAATACTTCCTTATCACTGAAGGACAACATAGTGAAGGGTCTGGAGCACAGACCTTATGAGGAGCGGCTGAGGGAGCTGGAATTATTTAGTCCGGAGAAGAGAAGACTCAGGGGAGACCTTATTGCTCTCTACAACTACCTGAAAGGAGGTTGTAGTGAAGAAGGGGTCCATTTCCTCTTCAAAATTACTACCAATAGGAGAAGAGGAAACAGCCTCAGCTTGCACTAGGAGAGGTTCAGGTTAGACGTTAGGAAGAATTTCTACACAGAAAGAGTGGTGAAGCCTTGGAACAGGCTGCCCAGGGAAGTGGTGGAGTCACCGTCCTCGATAGTGTTCAAGAAGCATAGCTGAGGCACTTAGAGACATGGTTTAGCAGATATGGTGTTGAAGGGTTTATGGTTGGACTCGATGACCTTAAAGGTCTTTTCCAACTATGATTCTATGATTCTAATCACAGAATTACAGAATCACAGAATGGTTAAGGTTGGCAGGGACCTCTAGAGATCATGTAGTGCAACCCCCCTGCTCCAGCAAGGACACCCAGAGCACGGGGCACAGGGTGGCATCCAGGCGGGTTTGGAAGATCTCCAGAGAAGGAGCCTCCACAGCCTCTCTGGGCAGCCTCTTCCAGGGCTCTGTCACCATCACAGGAAAGAAGTTCTTCCTCACATGGAGATGGAACTTCCTGTGTTTCAGCTTGCACCCATTACCCCTTGTCCTATCACTGGCCACCACCAAGAAGACTTTGGCTCCATCCTCCCTACATTCGCCCCTCAGGTACTTGTACACATTGATCAGATCTCCTCTCAGTCTTCTCTTCTCTAGGCTAAACAGGCCCAACTCGCTTAGTCTTTCCTCATACAATAGATGCTGCAGTCCCTTACTCATCTTCGTGGCCCTACTAGACCCTCTCTAGAAGCTCTACATCCCTCTTGGAGAGCTCAGAATTGCACCCAATACTCCAGGTGTGGCCTCATCAGCGCTGAGTAGAGGACCAGAGCTGAGTAGAGGATATATATTACTGAAGAGATATATAGAGATGTATTACTGAAGAATAGAATAAGAGTATAGCATTCAGATTAAAGGATTCATATAATGTATATAAATCCTTTAATTTCTTAATATTGTCCTGTCACAAAGAATATGTTCTACTCTTTATGTGAGTCTTTCTCTGCTTTATACGCTCTTCCATCCGAGCAACAGTGCAGCAGAAACCGGGATCCGTCTTTTAAAGTCTTCTGAAAGAAGTCCTCTGCATTTTTTAAATCAACATGTGAGACTAATGAAGTATACCTATTCATCTTGGCTGCTTAAATATTCCTTAGCTACATATATGTGTGTGTGTATAGATACATACTCAGACTGTAAAGAATATTTATTCTAATTCTCCATTCTCTTCAAATTTAGTAGTTTGAGTAAAATATGTCTGTGGATTTCTATGGTTTCATTTCTTGTAAAGGCAGTCTGATAAAGAGCCTCCAGACTTCATTACTAACAAGAATTATTTCCTATGTCTGTATTTTCATCCTAGCCTATATTCTGTCAGGAAGAGTTTTACTATTTCCACCGGTGTCATAAATATATCTTCACAAAAGACTTGGTATAAATCCTATGTGAGATGCAATTAAATGAAAGATAATCTTAAAACATCTGTCTTAACTTCTGTGATTTCAGACAGAAGCAAAAGTATGAAAAAAGTCACTATTTTTTTACTAAGGTACCAAATCTGTGTTGAGTTTGCTGATTAAAAAAAAGGAGGCTGCCATTTTCAATCAACATTTAGGCCAAGAAAATGTAAAGATCTGTAGTATTCTGAGTGTGATTAGACATTCCTATCCCAGAGAAGAATAATTTCAGAAAACCCATAGCCGGGAAGCCTAAACAGTGAAAGAGATTAGATAGGGAATTTAAACCTTACCTCTGGTGTCTTCCAAGCTGTGGATGGATTTGCAAGAGGTTTTTTTTTTTTTTTTTTTTTTTTTAGAAATGAATTACATCTCTGATTTTTTTTTTTTTTTTATTTTTTTTTAAGCCAGGCTGTTCAACAGAGGAGCCTGCTGGTGCTGGGTTTGACGTCACGGTTGCTTTGCCTCCAGAAGAGCGGCTGGCCTGAGCGGGGCAGCACCGCGGGGACAAGAGCCCTGCGCTGTCCCCCAGCTGCCTTTGTGAAATCCACGAGAGAAGCAGGATAGCATGGAGCTGGTTATAATCAGAGGGAAGTTTGGGGTGTGCATGCATAGGTTGGGGATAACTTAAAAGCTATGACAAGCCCGAGGAAATAAAAGGGGCTTATTTAAGAGAATAGCAATTTTCCATGACTTCTCTTGATTATACTGAGAAAGCAAGGAGTTATTCTTCTCCTTAGCATATGGAGGATTTGTCACTTAGAAAAGAAGACATACCAAAATAGGGATTCTGCTTGGAGGTGTTTAGGAGTTTCTTGCTGTAATCCCAACCTTGGCTGATACTCAAAGAAGTAGCATGTAGAAGGGATGATCTTTTGCCTGTATTCAGGGTTAGGCTCTGTAGGGTAATTTAGCAGTAAACCAAGTACTGATATTTAAGTTATTACAACCATACCATGTTTTCCAATTCCTTTCATCTTGTAGGAAAATATACATTAGAAAGTTACACAGGGGCCGTGGTCTTTTTTGAGTCCAATGAGATTCTTCATGGCAATCCTGAGACAGACCTCTTTTGCTTCAAATGGCAAAGAAAAAGCTGTATCACTGGTGGGAGGTGGGGGAATGTATAAAATACTGTTTGTAAGTATTTCAAGTTTATGAACCAGACACCAAGAAGCAAAAAAAACCAAAATAAAACAAAACAAAAAAACAACCTACACCAAGAAACTTTAATTGATCTTCTATTCCTGGTCTTTGATCAATTTTGTGCTATGCAAAATGTGTGATGACATTGCTTTCTGCTGATGGGAAATTCTCCTGAGGAGAAATATGCCTCTTTCTTCCCTTGGGAATGCTCAGTACCCTAGAGACGCTTGTTGTTTGACATTTTGTTTCTCAAATTATTAGTTAGGCTTTGCTCAGATGAAAGAAGTCATTTTTCTTTCCTTGACGTCAAGTAATACATATAATTATGTAACTGCAAAGCGCTTTCCTTTATGCGTAAGGCTAAAACTGCCTTTTAAGAGCGGATATGCAGGGACCTGTCATCCCTTTCTGTCTTACCTCTTGTAGCAAGAGTGAGCTGGGCCGGGCTGCTTGAGTGATGTTTTGGTGGCAGGTAGAGCAATGAGTTTTGGAAACCCCAGTTCAGCCCTGGGCTTCTATCCATCCTTATTTCCATATGTACTGCCACAGGGGGTTGAGGGCCAGAGCCAGCAGATGTGGATGCAAAACAGTGCAGCATCCATCACAGCAATGTGCTTTTTATGAACTGGGAACAAACATCACTTTTGTGTATAAAATGAAAATGCATGTTCCTTCTATCTGGGAGAAATATAGCATAGTCAGTATGAATAACGCTTACAAAATATGCTGGCATTGCATGTGGAAAACCTGATGTCCTCTACAAAAGACCACATTTTGCCATCTAAGAGTTAGGACTAGAAGCAGAAATTGTGATTAGATCAGAACTAGTTATGTGTTTCAGCTAACTTGGACCTTCGTCTTCTACCTAATTTCCAGAAGGAATTGCCTGAAGTTGCAATATTTAGAAAACGCTTTGGAGATCCACAGGAAAGGCAGCCTGATAATGCATGTGGACAACTCAATAGCATACCTAAATTTATTTTAATTTTGCAACTATGTAGTAACTATTTGCATTCATATATACACATTCACAGAAGTTTCATGATCTCTTGCTAGAATGAACATGTTTGTTACCGTACTCCTTAATGCTTCTTCTCCATCCACCACGAAGTAAGGCACATATATGGGTGGTTACTGTAGAGTAGGCATCTCGAAGGGGGAACAGGCTGTCTAGGAGTATCTGATTCAAGACAGAACTAGTAGGTAGTAATGGTAAGTTCGGCTCATAGTTGAATTACTTCACACAGGCCAAGCAATAAAACAATCAAAGGCCTTGTATTAAAAAAGAAAAAAAGAAAAGAAAAAGAAAAGTGTTGAATAAAAGAAGAGTAAGAAAAAAAAATGTAGTGAAAGTAAACTCTGCTATGGAAAATCCTTGAGTTGTATAAGTTCAGAGAAAGGGAATCATTTAAAATATTTTTAGTAGCTCTATATTTCAGATTTTTTGCCTTTTTAACCTCTTGTAGTTTTTTTTCTCTTTGACAAGTCATTTAAATATTATTAAATGGAATGATGAATTTCCCTTTTAAGTTAGCTGGGTTTCATTTAAAGTCATTAATGATTTCCCTTCTCACTTTTTCTCCTTTTTTTTTTATATTCTCTCCTCTACTTTCTCTTTTTCTTTCTCTCTTTTTCTTTCTCTCTTTCCGAAACAGAAGCTTTTGATACGTAAAAGCCAGTGGAGGAGCAAACTTGCTATTTCTAAGAGAGCCAATCTAGCCTGCTGTGTCTGGCGTTCTGCTGATGTCAGAAAGGAGACAATTCTTTCAAAACCAGCATTGAACCCTGAAGTACAAAAAGGATTCCTGTTGCTACTTATTCTTTTTACTGGAAAAAAATGCTAGAAAAACATATTGCAAATGTACAGTCCTTAATGACAACTTACATGGAAGTTCAGGGAATGTGATCTCTCTTTTTTTTCTTTTTTTTTTTCCCCAATTATCTTCCCTCTTTGTCAGCCTGGATTATTTTGTGGATATCACTTATAGCAAAGCCCAGACAGAGTATTCTGCAAACAGGGATGTTTGGTTACTGTCATTTGCGCTACTTGCTCAGGTTGCTCTGAACCCTCTGGACAAGGATGTTTGTGCCTGTATGTAAGTGCAGGGTTAAGCAGCTCTCTGGTGTGGGAAGACACGCTCCCACGCTGCCCAGAAAGGGCTCCTCTGGCATTGGGAGAACTCCCCTTCCAGATGTATTCATGCCCTGGACATCCTGCCACTTCCCACGTTAGCTCATGAGGGCTCTTCTCTTAAGCATGTGTTTAACTTCAGAGGCTTCCCTGAGACAATTCCTAATTTGGAGGAGACTTAAGCAAGCGTTGAGAGCTGTCAAACCGCATAGGCTTTCAGTAAAATGCTTTAAGTGTTAGATGTCGTGTTTCTCCATTTCAGTGGGTAACAGCAGCCTCAGTGTTACGATGATGTTCACACTTAAATGTATTAGCATGTGGGGCCCCATACTTCACATGTGGTTAGGTACCTGTGTGTTACAGTGTCCTACCAGCAAAGCAGCTGGAATTCTGCACTTGAAGATCTCACCTTCTGAAGTCAGGTCAGTTGTATACAAAATAAAAAGAATAGGACATTTAGAGAAAAGTGTTTTTTAAACCACAAATAGTTGGTAGTAACTTCTGCTTTAAGTTGAAAAGCCTGTTATCTTGTGATTTCTACAGCGGATTCCCACATTAGCCTGGTTCCCTGGAGGAACCATCTCCTCCTCCTCTCTTGGATGACGTGTTTCTGCAAGTCTGCTGCAGGATTTTGAACTCTGCTGTCCTCGGACTTCTTGCCCTGCCATTACCTCTTAACAAAACTTCCACGCATGCTGAAGGGAGGCTCGTCCTGCCACTGTTGTTTTTTCCACTTGCTTTCCTAAGTGCAACAACCAGTTGTTTAGCAAGAATAAAAGCAGCAGCGGGGAATCAGGGATCTGTTTTGCCTCTGGTTTGCAATTCCTTGAGTGGTGCTTCTGGCAGCTCAGAGGGAGACTTCCCTGGGGAAGCGTCAAACGCCTGTGCTTTGGGAAGCGGGAAGACACGGGGCCAGTCCTCACTGTTGCAGTGCATGGCCCCAATATGCATCCCAGCTGGAAGCAAGTCCCCCCAGCATGGATGGGGAGGCTCGTAGCTGCACAGCCTCTATAGCTCTCTGCACCCAAAGGCACATGTCCCGCTCATGTCTCCCCATGCACACATGGTGCTTCTTCAGTTGGGAGAACTACCAGGGCTCTCTGTGAATGCATGCTGAGACCGACCTTTAAAAACTCACGTAGGTGAACAAAACTGCTTGGTTATCCTATTGCATCTTGGCTAATCAATATTCCATCCCTTGGAAAATAGATCTATGTGGTAGCAATTGAGGAGCAGGGGCTAGCAAGCTTACCCTTCATTGGGTCCTGATTTTTCTAATTCCATCCAGTCCATATTTGTGTGCTTCACTAGTCTATATGCATTCATAGGAAGTTCCATCAATCCTTCTGGGTCAGGGGTTGAGCTGCTAGTTGGCACATTCACTCCTTCAACCCAGCCTTTGATCTCTATGCTCTTGGGTTCTTCTGCTTGGATATATTCCTTTTAGGGTTGTACTAGCTGCAGCTGTGGGCTCATTTTCCACATAGCCCTCACCTGGGGAGGCATCTCCCAGGTGTTCAACATCCGAGGGTGGCTGGGTGGCCCGTTCCGACGCAGTGTTATTAGTCTTGCTGGGCCTGCTACAGTGATCTTCTGTGTGCATTGAGCAATGTTGTAGGGTCCATATCTACAACAATTTGGCTGACTGACTTGAACAGCCACAGCTCCTTGATGACATTTCCTGCACCAAATTGCAAGGAACAATGTTTTCCAAAGGGCTCTGAAATATGTTTCTACTAAACCAATCCATCCTTCCCCCCTCATCCCTCAAAGGATCAGGAACAAAATGTTTGAAACACATGTAGATGCTTGAAAACAAGCCATTTTTCACTGCCATATATTTCCCATGTGTAATGCTCCAAATGGCATTTCTGAAGTATGAAATGCCTGGAAATCCACATGGGGAAAGAAAACACAGTCTCATTTCGTATGTCTCCTGTTCCCCTTCCCCGCCAGACGGCACAGTGGCACATAGCAGCCTTGCTCCGCCGCAGCTCACGTATATGTAAGGCAATCCGTAAGGCTTCAGTGGAAAAAAAAGTGCTCATGTGAAGCTCTCTGAAAAAAACTTGACAGATATCTAAGTCAACACATGGCAAAGAGTTACAAACAAAAACCAGTGCTGCTCCTGTGACATCATGTCACATTAATCACTGCTAGATTTTCCTAATAAGGATGAAAATTTCCCCTTTCACAGCCTGTTCCCCCCCCAAAAAATGCATCTTCCACTACATCAGACCTTCCTTAGTGTCTGCCAGCCTGGATGGAGCTGGTGGCTTTCCTAAAAGGTCAATGGGGGAATTTGAGGCCCTGGAGGGGAGAGGATCCTAGCAGGATGAATCCTCACGGTGGTTCAATTCTGCATCAAAAGCACATTAGAGGGTCTGAGGCATGGTGATTCTTGATACATAAATAACCTCCTGTGTGTGGCCTGCGACCACCCTTAAAGTGAAATCCATTGGCTGGATGATGCAAAGTAACAAGAAATCAGAGAATCCCCTCCACCAAAACGGGCCGTGTAAACACTTACCTCTTCTATTTATATAAATAGCAAGTTAAACACTCTTTTCTTCTTTGATTTGATAATGTACACAAGCAGAATTTAGGTTGAAGGAATCTACTGTTATATTAATAGACCTGTGCTCAAAGTGGAATAGGAAAGTATGCAGTACTGTATACAAAAGCATAACGTCGGAAAGACCCTGAAGAGTTATCACTTGCAGCTCGCTGTGTAAGGTGCAACTATCTATTTTAAGATGATCTGTCTGCTCTGCGGACCTTGTTAGTTGTCTGTCAGTGAATGAATGTTCAGAAGTCACCATGTGAAATGAGGAAATTATGGTTAACTGAGTTTGCATGCTTCCCTCTTGAATGATTGCAATCTGTGCACGTATGCATTTGGTTCCATTTTAAGCATCCTCATCAATAAAGTTTCCACCAGTTCTGCTTCAAGGACTGTTCTGCTTGCCATTCAGTGCACAGTCAGGAAATCTTGATTAAATTAATCTTAGCTTTTGGTCTCTCCAGTTTCTTGCCATTACTTCAGTAATGAACAGTATTAGTCTTGGATCTTTTCCCAAGCCCACCGAATACGTTGTTCAGCATAGCCCTTGGTAATCTAACGCTTTTTATTTTATATCTAATATTTCCTACTACTTATGAATGTGAGAGGTTGTAAACTATCATGATGGAATGTTTTGGGAGATGGTATGATTTTTATGTGTGTTTTTTTGAGGGTTCTTCTTGATAGATCTGTTTACATTATTCAGTTACACTCTTTCCAAGTTAATTAAACAGGATTAAACCATCTGTTAAGACTGAAACAAGGGAAAACAGCACAGAAGAGGGCACACTTTTGCTTGGAAAAGCAATGCGGATTCATGCACATCAAAAACATTCATTCACAGAAGAGGCACAAGAAGGGTCAGGGTCCTTTTGCTGGTGGCTGCTTCATGGTCTCAAACCATCATCTCATTACACTCTGTATGTTTCCCATGAACAACATATTTGGACTTTCTTTATCAAGATGGTTTTATAACTTAGGTTGGGATTAAACAACGCATTAACTTGAAATCCTGTGGGAATTAGCTGCCTATAGGCAGTATATATATACGTGTGTGTGTGTGTATATATATAAAACACATAGCTGCATATACTTTCCTATGTCCATGAGACAGGATGAATTGATTTAACTAAGTGGGGAGGGACTGGGCCAAGTTTTTGCAGTTCAGTTGTGAGACAGCTCCAGAGATGACTGATTGATGACCATGTGCGGCCCCGTCTGCTGGAGGTGACGGGCCTCTTCCTTGCACTTGTCCTTCACCTGCTCTGCTGAATGTGAGGTTAATGGTGCACACGGCCTTATGATCCCAATTATAGGACAGTTGTGCTTTAGAATGGAGCATGGATCTAAGTGCAGTGGAGAATGAGAATTTAATAATAAATGTGGTCATGTCCAGCAGTGTGTTTCCTTGGGGTCGTTCATCAAAATATCCCCTAATAAATTGCATTGTGACTTTTTTATCCTTAGAAAAGGACACACCAAAAAATTTGGCCTCTGCAGCACAATTTATTGAAAACCTTCAAAGAAAATATGTTGTTTCATAAGGGATCTTCCTGTATCTTCCTGTAACCAGGCCATTAGTCAAAATGCAAACTCTTGCCTCTTTGCCTTTCAGTGTTTATTATTAGTTAGAATATCTGAATTAATGTTTGAATAGATTGTTGTACCTGAAGGAAAAATAAAAACAATTACTAATGACACGTCTAATATGCCAATATAATCAAAGCTTAAAAATCAGCTTAAATTAAATATTTCCAAAAGCACATTCAGACTTGCATTCCATCTTTCCTGTTGGTCTATGGGCAGTACAAAATAGCTAACTCTAAGAAGAGATCTGATTCAGATCTCTTTTCACCCTCTTAGCTTAACACTTAGATTTAGAGAATATGATGGTGTTTTGTATGTGGAAAAAATACCATATCTCAAGCAATTTAATCTGAACTGCCAGGAATAGTAACTGTTTATATCACAATTTAGAAACACCAGACAAGACTGAATATCGAATGTCTTCTATTATTTAGTATATTTCTGAAATGCTGTGAGGTGTAAAATTGACCACCCAAGGGGCTAATAATTATCGCTTGCTCTCCCTGAAGCTCATTAATGTTTCATTCATTGAGCGAGTGTTACATCCCTTCAATTTTGCTTTAAATTCTGGACTTGGCTGAATATAAAAGCTATCACAGTTAGCAGAAGAAGCCACAGTTTGACAGACCAAACCAGATCACCTCAAATTGAAGAACTATCACCAAAAAATAAACCCTGTAGAATAGTGAGATTGGGCCATAGAAGGATGCAATTAACTTTCATGGCTACTGTGGTTATAGAAACAGAAGTTGAGGAGAGCAGCAGTGCTCCATATGTGGTGAAAACACTGAGTCCTAAACCATGTCAGGCTTTTGCAGCCACTCCAGCGTTTCTCTTTTTCTGCGCAATTCCTGCAGTAGATCTCTGCTTGTTAAACCAAAAAGTATTATAATTTCACTATGGCCCACACAGGAGCTGGCTTTCTCAACCTTGCTACTAAGCCAAAATTTAACAACAACGGGATGCAAAAAGAATGCCTATAGCGATAAGATATGCTAGTTTTTAAAAACTATCCACACGGGCATTTATTATTATTGTTTGAAGGCTCAGCGATGAAATGTTTGTCAAAATAAATCACCAGTTTGGTGAAACCTAACCCTGACATTGTGTCTTATGTTTATTTCCTCAGGCAGAGCTTTATTTAAGCCTTTTGATTCAGAAGAAGCTTTTCTGTAGACCAATACTCATTAACTCTTTTTAGTCAAAAGTTTGGAGGGCAGAAGAGACCACTAGGTCTTTCAGTCTGATCTCTTGAATAGCACACATCAGGGGGCTACCTCTACCATTCACAGGTACCTCTGTATGGAGCCCAGAAGAAATTGCTCAGACAAGGGCATGTCCTCTAGAAAACCAGGCAAGGCTTTAGGGCAGAATCAATGTCTTCATCTGGACCAACTATTTTTAGAGTAGAGAAAAAAGAAGAAGAAAATGCTAACCCTTATTAAATGTGGAGAATCTGCTTTTTTATTTTTATTTTTGTCTTCCTCTTTGCATATATAATAAGCAAAATGTTTGCATTATTAATAGCATGAACTAAACTATGGGCTATGTTTTCTCTGAAAATTTTCTTTGCATGACTTCTGTCTTTCTTCGGTTGTAGTATGGTTTGATGGTTCCAACATATCTCTTGCTGTTAACTGGTTACTCATCTGTGGTTTGAAGGGAGAGTCTCCATCTAGAAATCTACAGAATATTTAGCATGCTTAAAGGTTTGCTTTAATCCAGGCCCAGTGGTGATATGTTCTAACTGCCAGTGCCTAAATCTCAGTGGTTGTTTCTCTTGGACAGCACAGATCTTGTCTCTGCAGGGTAAATCTCTCTGCATCATCCAATAAAGGAATGTGGGAATACATGTTATCTTACTGGTTAGTTATCACATGAGAAATCTTTTTTCCCTAGTTCAAAGAATTCTTAAAGGGAAATAGGAAACATAATTCAGGGAGATAGGGAGAAGTATTATTAATATGCTAGGAGTATTAGAAATTCTTGCCTATCAGCTTAGATTAGTCTGGATGTGATGTAAACATGCATATGTGGGTAATATATATTAAAGTAAGCATTTGAAGGAGAAAAAGTTAACTCTCACCTGGCTAAGTCAGCACCCCACATGAAGAAACGCAGTTTGCAGAAGGGAGGATTTACTTTACCATTCCACTTTTTCTCACCCACTCGTTATATACAGCAGGGATTTCCCTCACCTGCTGCTTATGAGGAAGGATACCTTCCATTAAAGTGTGCTGTCAGAAGAGCCCAGGGGAACACAGCATTTTCCGGTGGTCCCCAGGGATGTTCACCACTGCAATGGAGACCAGTAATGGAGAGGAGTCAATGCTCCTGTCCTTGGAAACCTCCCAAACCACTGCAAAGCCCCAGTACCATAAGAAGAGACTTGTTTGTGGGATGCCATACCACCTTGCTAATGATAGCACAGCCCTAAATCAGAGCCTAACAGGATGTGATTTACCACTTCACAAGTGTCTTTCAAACCCTCACCAAGGCTTTGGAAATATTGGGGTCCTCAGAGAATATCATTTGTCAGAAGTATTGAAAGTTTTGTTCCTTTCTTCAGACAGTATCTAATGTTTTTTCTCCAGTCAATGTTCCTTTATGGTCTTGTACCAATGACTCTTCCAGCTTCCAGCAACAATCATTTGCCAATAATAATCGTTACGCAGCTTGGAAACTGATTTCACAAAATATCCTCAGTCTTAAGTTTCTGAAGGAAGGAAAGACATGAAAAATCAGAAACATTTTTTTTTTTTTTTTTAGTTCAGTCGGCAAACATGGGTTCTCAATGCAGCTTTTCAGACGGAAAGGCAAAAGCATAAGGCCTTGCCTGAACTCTCTGCAATGTGGAGGAAGGCATCGTGCTTCTCTGAAACACCCTCAAGATGGCTGTGAGATATGTCATGCGCCATGACCTGCAATGACCCAATGGACTATGGAAAGATATGGCGTTAAGTCAAAAGCCTACTGAATATGCGAGGAATGCATGCACATGCTCTCCTTGGATGCTCCCTGGAGCCGGACTTGGAGGCCTTCAAAGAGCCTGCGGAGCATTCGGTGTCAACCCCATGACCTGATGATGCTCCAGAGCCACCTGGGTCCACAGGCATGTATTCCTATTGCTGGGAAGCACCGAGGACTTTGTCCCAAATAAGAGAGGAGGACCGTGTGAGCAAGGTGCGTGCCAGCCTGCTCCGGAGAGAGCCTCACACCAGATGTTTTAAAAGATAGCGCAAGAAAACCTGAAGGTGTCAGTTACAGCATAACCTGCCAAGAGGAAAAGTTTCCTCCAAATCCTATTACTCAGATGTTGGCTTAAACCGTGAAGCACTAAACTGTATATGCCTCATAAACGCTGTGTTTGTTTGCTCCTTATGTCTTCACAACGGTAACTGCGAATGTCCTGGGCAAAGGCTCTCCCTTTCTGTTTCCAGTTAAAGCAGAGAAGTTCTTTAAATTAAGGCTAGACAGAAAAAGTAAAATGCAGTCCCACACAATGTACCTGTCCTGAAAAGACCTTTTAATCACTTTTCTGCTCTTCAGAAATAGTTCTGCTCCCTGCTGAAGGCCACAATAACAATAGGGAGATCTACCTGATGGACCAGCCAAAGACCCAATGCCTACTAAATGCATGGGATAAGCAATGTCAAATAACTCACAGTGTGCTATACCATACCGCTATAGGACCCAATGTTAGGGATACAAACAATTCAGAGGCATGTGAAGGGAGAGGAGCCAGAAGGACTCCTCTGCGTAGGACCCCAACGAGACCTTCAAAAGAAGGGACTTCATATGAAGCAGCTGGGTGCTCAACATTGTTGAAAATCCTGTTTATTTACATCTGCACAAGGGTGCCAGAATGCAACTGACAGCGCCACATGATACAAATCTAATTTGTCATTTTTATCCTGATGATTCAGTTTAAATAGAGAAAATTTCAAATTTCAAATAAAGCCCCTTTCAGGGGGTTAAATTGCCTGGAACAATAACAAATTAAACATTTTGAAATGTGGTAGGGCCACCTCATCCCCTCTCAGCTGGTCTTAGGCTGTGAAGGCAGAGCTGCTTCAGGGCCGGCCCCCAAAACATCCTCTCCTCCTGGCACACCGGCTCACTCCAGCTGTTTCTTCAGCCCTGCCTCATGTATGCAGTGTTCATCGGTCAAGGAAGGGGCTTTCGTTCAATCATTGCATCGAGATGAGGGCTGGAGTGATGACAATCGCTCAGAAGCAACAGAAAGAGCATGCTAGATGTGAAAAAGAGAGAAAAAGACAAGAGAAAAAGGAAAACTGGAGGAAAAAATGTGCTTTGGAAGAAAATGGGAAAAGGGTAGTAGGAAAGAGAACTCAGGTGGAATATTGAGAGTACTGAAATAATACCAACATATTACCCACCATAATACCAAAGAAACCCTGAAAAAGGCCTGGAGAGAAGAAGAAATAAGTGTAGAGAAGCATGGATGGAGAACAGAAGAAAAGAAAAGGAAAGAATTGGAGGGAAAAATCAAAGAGGCAGAATAAATCATTGCTGGCACTTTTTATTTTTTAGAAGATTTGCTTTTTACAGGACCTAACTTAATCATATTTCAACCGTTTCATTCACATAGGCAGACAAACCCCACAGAGAAACTCAGCCTTGGAAAGAGAGGCCAGAGACAGTTCTGGCATATGCGCCAGTTTGACTCTTCTTGGAAGCTACAGATGTTCATTTTTTGGAAGCACAATGGACAACTGAACATCTGCAGATGTTCCCCAGCCATCGTCTGAGAAAACTCACAGACAGACAAGGGAACGGACACTTTCAGCAGTGACTGCAGTTCCTGCTAGTGCTTCAGATGAAGTATTTTGTCAGCTGTTATGTTCTGTAGAGCACCTGCTCCATATACAGAGTCCGTACAACACAGCAATGCCTCTTAATGCCACAGCCCCCTGCAATGCATGAGGTTTGTAGTTGGTCCATGGAAGTGCCAGTATGCTGACTTCTACTGAGACATGGACTCCAGCTTTGTTTTGACCCTCATCTGATAGGAATAAGCATATATTTAAAATTACAGAAGTAATCAGATGGTTGGATGGCTCTTAGAAGCCAGCAGTACAGAAATAATAATACTCTTGAACCAGTGACATAAGGCAACTCCTGTAAGTAACATGAGCTGTAATTTGTGCATAACTATACCTCTTATTCGGAGGGAGAAAAAAAGTGTGCCTCTAGGAAAAAGTGTGTCTCAGTTTAGCTTTGTGTGATACAATTATTTACCAGACATTTATACTTGCAGAAAGACTTCTAGTAACATTTTGCAGTGGCTGTAGATAATGAATGACCATTTTAATCTGAAGAGAAAAGCTTTTTTTTTTTTTTTTTCAGTTATCAATGTCCTATTACACAAAAACACAAATGAGACAGCACTGAAAAATAATAATCTGGTGGCAGCAGCCAACTCCAACTACCCTTGAAAACATTCAGATAGTTTTGCAAATATTATCTTTAAAATTATTGGCATGATTACCTCCATGCCCATCAGTGAGTTCTCACTGGTGAAAGAGTAATCTTCTACTAAAGCATACAACATTAATCCTACAAAAAGTAATGTAAGTGAAGGGAGTGAAGTCATCACCTCCAGTGTGTTAATCTGTAAGAACAGCATCTGGCCTTCCACTGTTATGCAGAGAATGTTAAAATGGTGGGTTCTATTCGACTTGAATAATTTACAGAAATGGATGCTCATTTGGCAGCACGGCAGACTTGAGTGTGCATTGCAAATGCACCCTGTATTCCAGCAGTGCTTCTTGCCCTCCAGGTGCAGCCTTGAAGGACACCAGAGAGGAGCTCAGCGCTCACAAACAGGGTCGGTTCGGTTTGGCAGACTTGAAATTCTCTCTCAGTGACTTCACCATAAAGCAGCGGAAACAAGAGATGTGCAGAGCCGAAGGTAAAATCCTGGCTCTTCTCCAGGGAAATCACTGAGGAATTTGGCTACTCATTTCAAGGGAAGAAGGGATTCAGCCCCAAAAGAGAGATATCCTCATAATCCCCACAAAGACCATGGGAGTTGTTGATAGGCAGCAGTTTTGCAAATGCACTTGCTGCTGCCTGGAGATGTGTCAGTTACATAGGAAAAAAAGAACACATTTGGTGACAACCAGCAAAAAAAGATGGGAAAGAGTCCTTTGATCGGAAAAAATATGTTTTTTAAAATTAGCCTGCCTTTAAAACATCTATAAATACATGCTATATTACATGAGTGAACAGTGTTTTCTTTAGCATACGTGCCCTTTTTTTTTTCTTTAATTCATACACTAAGTGCTAAAGTGTTTCCTAATGCCGTTAGGTGGTGCTTTCAGTAAGCAGTAGAATAAATAGTTCTGGTCTGCATCATGATCTCATTTTCTTAAGTAAAAGAAAATTCAAACAAAACGCTACGGATGCTTCCTCCTTTAAAAGCCTCTCAACCTTGCAGGAAGTTGAATATCATGTTTCAGAGGCACTCTGGCTCCCCTCAGGTGTTATAAACTGTACTTTGGGCACAATGAGGGAGGAATTCGTTCTCCTCATGGAGTTGTTCCTCCGGATGGAGTTGTTTCTTCTCATGGAGTTGCGTTTCCGCAAGGAGTTTTGGTGGGACAGCTCGCTCTTCTGAAGGGTCTGGATGAGAATCGACGGTTTCTCATCGAGCTCTCGAGCACTGCAGCGTGGTGCTGCAACTTTGATGGTGTTGCCAAATTTGGAGTAGTCGACCGCGTATACTCCTTCCTCTTCGGTGACAATGGGCACAAAGCGGTGACCCCATAGGATCTCCTCTGCTATGTAGGAGGTTCTTGCCTGAGTGGTGATGCCAGTGGTTTCCACAACTCCTTCAAGCACCACTATGAGCTCCAGATCTTGGAGAGCCAGGTCAGCAGCAGAGATATCATAAAGAGGACTCCGCTTGTCTATGACGTGACAAATGATTAAGGGAGCCACAAGGAAAATATTGTTGCTTTCAATAGGGTTATCCACAGGGATATCTACTTGGTGAATGGGTATGATTTCTCCTTCAGGGGTAGTAGTCTTCCTCACAACCTGGATTCTCACCGAGGCGCTAATGATCATGCTCTTCCGTAGGTCTCCCACTCGAAACATGAAGCAAAGCTTGCCATTTCGAACAGCAATGACTGCCTGACGGCTGAAAATCAAGGTCTCTGCCCGCCTGTGAGCTTGTGCCGTTTTCATGAATATGCACCCCAGCATGACGGCATTGATGATCAGCCCCACAATGTTCTGCAAAATCAAGACTGTGATGGCCAAGGGACATTCTTCTGTCATCATCCTGCCCCCAAAACCAATGGTCACTTGAACTTCAATGGAGAAGAGGAAAGCAGAAGTGAAAGACCTGGAGAATAAGATTGCACAAAATTACCTCTAAGTCCATTGAACATAGACTGAGAAGTTCCTAGTGCTTACTTTCTAGAAATAAACTTTAGATCCTATTTGTACATTCCTGGTATGCTTAACACTCCTGTTAATGTCAGCGAAAGCATTGCACAGTCAGTGACTCAGTGTTTGCACGACCGATGGAGCATCTAATGGTGAGGGGGAAGATTTGAGAACCTGAACTCCTAAAAGACCATCTGTAACATTAGGTGGGTCTGGGAGTCTCAGGGGATAACACATACTCTCCCCCATGTTAGTGGACAGTGCCTCTAACACTGGTCATGACCTTCCATCTTCTCCATCCCTTGAAGATCTCAGTGGGGACTGGAGATTTGGGGATATATGAGCAGTTGGCTTGCATACAGAAATTCTTCCACCAGCCTGGAAAACTGGGAAATCTGCAGCATTTCATTTATATTACCTGCCTTTCTGTATTGTGAACCTCTTTAACAGGAAAGGGGAAATTCCTAGATTTACACAACCTCCAAAATACTTGCTCTCCTTGTGACTAAACCATGCAGGATCAGGCTGCAGAAGGAGGGCAGTGGCCCTCACATTCCACCTCTGTGCATGGCAATGACCCAAAGCTTTGATTTATCTCACAGCCATGGGAAGACCAGCTGGAAAATTTCATCACATAACTGGGATGTAAACATGTGAGTTAACTCAAATGGCTCTTATGCATTACAGTTCTGGACATCAGAGGATGCTGCCCACAACCTTTCCAAACACATTTTCCACAAAGATTCCAAACACAAACTGCTACGTTCTCTACAGTACAACATGATATCATCTACCCCATATACAACAGGTCTTTTGTCTCTCTGTTTAACTGGACAGAGATGATGACACTCACCAAAGTCTCATACGTACAAAATCAGTCACAGGGTTCACCTATAGGACATGCAGCACATGGGTTCATACACAAACAGAAATGACAGTCACCCTTTTTACGTGGTGCACAGCATGAAGCATCTACATGCACAACATAGCTTTAACTACAATAAATATATGACCTTTCTATAATACAGTTCTAAATCAGTCAATGTTTTTGAGAGAATGTTTTATATTAACTTTTCTTTTCTAAATGTATTTTCAATGAAGTCAGAGTCATAAAGCGGAGTTAGAATAGCACAATTTTCTGTAGAAAGAGAAAATTCATCTTTCAGAAAACCACCCAGTCTCTGTGGAAATGCCTTTGAATGTCTCTGTTTTTTTTTCCATTCACATTTGTTTCAATCTTTGGTGCACTCCCTTGTTTATTCTGGTTTATTTTTGCACTTCATAGTGAGGAAATCAGGGATGAAGGATCTGATTAATAGAAGTAATGGAATGATGACTTTGTTAATGAATATCCATTTCCATACAGAATGAGTTTTTTGGCTAAATCTTAATTCACTATTTGAAAAGCTGTTTGCTCTGTGGAGTAAATATTCAGAATTCCCTAAACAATACTGCTTAAAAAAAAAGAGAGAGAAAAAAAAAGAGAAGAGAGTCCACCTTTCTTCCATAGAAGTTCTTCAACCAAAGAAGAAATTTTTTCTAATATTTTGAACATGTGAAGTGGGAGAAAGAAACTCCAAATCACTCTATACCCAGGTCTGTCACTTTAGCGCTCTAAAACTCCTCTCCAGATAATAAATTCTTTTTGAGGCAAAATTGCTGCAAGATTTAGGAAGTTCACACCATTTTGGAAAATTCAAGTGCTGTGCAAGCTCTATGTACCACTTAAAATTTCCAAAACAAGGTGTCCCATAACTCTATAATGAGACCTACCCAAAAAAGCTCTTCTGAGATATTCATGCGCCTAAATCTCTGGGAAATAAATTTTAAAAAGATTTGCCATTATTTTGTGCATATCTTTACAATGTTAAATATTATTTCATACCCAATGACTCTATATACTCTTAAAAGCAACAAAGAGCAAAGCTGTTATTTCATCTGGTAGATATGCTGGGCAGGTTTAGCAAGATATCATGACTTGAAAGCAGATGCTCGAGGAGCCGTTGGCTGAGCCATCCCAGGTCCTAGCACCAGTCATGATCTAGAAGAAAAAGCTACACTAATTCATCCTTTGCTCTCCTTAGTCATAACCCTCCTACCAACCCCGCAGAGCTGGCAGGGAGCAGCTGTCGGGTTGGACAAACCCCACTGCTCTCCTCCAGGAGATCACTCGTGGCCACTTAAGGGAAAAGACACAACTCAACAACACCCGCTTTGCTGCCCGCCTGCCAATGCCTATAATTACCGAGGATGGCCAGAGCTGGGAAAATCCCTATTTAGCAAAGACGTGTCAAAACAAAGGAAGAGTGAAATCTCAGCTCCCTCGTCAGCCAGATGCGAAATCACTTTGCACCTGGCGAGGTGCCTCAGAACAATGTGTAAGAGAAAGGAGAAAAGAGCTGTGTGCAGCTGGGTGGCCCCAGCCCCTCTCACCACCCCCCACAGGCCCTCGCAGGGGTTGGGCAATGTGCCCATGGCCCATGTGCTTGTCATTTGGAGCACCCCATATTTGTCTGTCTAGCAAAAGTCTTCTGCAAAGAAGACTAGTTTCTCCAAAGGGCACTTTGCTCCCTAGTCCCTCACCAAGGTTGGTGGCAGGTGCACGTGAAGCATGGGCAGGATCCCAGATAGCCCCGCTCACCCCCTTTCTTCATCCCACCTCATCCCCTTACCTGACACACGTCACGCACGGCGTCCACTTGGTGCTGTTGGCAGCGCACTCGATGCTCGCGTCCATGTCCCCGTGAGCGAAAGCCACCAGCCACCACATCATGGCGAAGAGCAGCCAGCTGCACAGGAAGGACATGGTAAAGATGACCAGCGTGTGACGCCACTTCAGGTCCACCAAGGTGGTGAAGATGTCTTGCAAGAACCGTCCCTGCTCGCGGATGTTCTTGTGCGCCAGGTTGCACGCCCCGTTCTTGGCGATGAAGCGGGCTTTGCGGGGCCGGTCCCGGATCCGCGGCTTGCGCAGGTTCTCCGCAGCGATGCGCGCCAACACATACTCTTCAGGGATGATACTCTTCCGAGCCAGCATCTTCCTGCCACCATAGTCCACCGAGCGGGATGTTGAGGGGGGACAGTCCTGCTAGCGCCTCTTTGCGGTTCTCACTCCGTGCCCTGCGAAAAGAGAGAACAGGGTTGGCTTGGCCACCTTGCACCTTGTTGCGGCAAGATGTCTTTCGCAGCCCCTAGTTCTTGGAGGCTGCTGAGTAAATCTGGCAAGCGTGGTCTGAAGTGACGTGCCGTGGGACAGGTCGGCTCCTCGGGAGCGCTCAGCTACTTGTGTGCCGCGGCAGCGGCAGCAAGAGATGCCTCAAGCTGGGACCGAGAGGGGCTGCGGCGAGAACCGGTGGAGAAATTTCTCCTGGATGTGGCCCTGCAGTGCGGCCGGGAGCCCCCTCCTCAGCGCTGCTTCCCGGTGCCCCCAGAGCATCCCCCCCAGAGCCGAGCGTCTGCGGGGAGGCAGGAAGCAGGACGCCTTGGAGCGGGCGCCCGGCTCCCCCTTCTCCCGCTCTCCGGGATGAGGCGGAGAATCCCTCCCTTTTTCCCAGGCTTTGTCCCCAGGAGAGGCACTGCAGGCTCCAAGCGTCCCCACGGCAGCAAAGGGGCCATCCCAGCGACCATGTGGCGAGGGGGGGGGGCCTTGTGCAAGCAGCCCAACACGCTCTCACACGCGTGGTCACGCTAGGGACACGCGCACACCCACGTGTGCTCTCACACCCTCTCGTGCGTGTGCACACAAATACCCACACGTGCATGCATGCACATGCTTGTGCACTCACGCACACTACACTAAAAATGCACGCTCACGTGTGCATATGCTCACACACGCACATCCGTGCGCTTGCACAGTCTCACACACACTCTAAAAACATGCACGCATGCACACACACTTTCATACATGCAGTCATGCACTCACACTCACACACACTAAAATGCATATACACATACACTCATGCTCATACATACATGCACACACATGCTTACACACTCACACTCATGCTTACATGCTGGCACACTAAAAACATGCCTGAACTTGTGCTTATACACACACAGGAAAAACTTCCACACATGCACACTCATACATGCACACATGCACTGACACACACACACCCCTATGCTTGCACACTCCCATACACAGTGCATGTACGCACTAAAGGCACATATTCACTCACACACACGCTTAGGCACTCACACACACGTGCTCTTACACACACGTTCACTCCTGCTCACACACATGCACTCACACATAACGCACACTCAAACAGGCGTGCACTCGCACTCGCATGCACACTCACACACGTACGCACGCGGTGTGGAAGCACGCGGGTACCTGTGGCTGGTGGGGCTATCAGGAGATTCGGTGTGTGCTGCAGGCGCTGCTGCCAGCTTAGGCTCGATCCAGCAAACTTCCCAGCCAGCTTTTTTGTTTTGCTTTGTTTGTTTTCATTTTTGGTTTTGTTTTCATTTTTTTCTTTTGGATCCATACACTTGCTTGCGTGCTCCGGTAAGGTTTTGCGTTTTAAAGCTTTATCTTGCCTCAGATCTCACTGAGAAAAAACTCACAGGCAGAAAACCAAGCATGTGCAGAAGTGTCTGGAGGACCAGAGCCAGAATCGCACGGCCTCTGCGGCTTTTGACAAACTTAATTACTGTTTCTGAAAAAGGAAAAAAAAAAAAAAAGTTGCTTTTAATAGTATGAAAACCTGGTTAACTTGGATGGGCAGAGTCAGGCTCCTTTTAATGTTCAGCTGGTATAACGGGCATTGACAGAGGGGTCTTGGCATACGAGATGGGTATAGCAGAGATTACGCACAATGTTGAAATAGTGAAATCACAGAAGTTCATTCTTTTTCCCACAGGTCGAGGTTTACAACTTTGGCAATTTCTCAGCTTCTTGTGTTTAATGGAAACTTGCATTCTTGGAAATTGCAGCTTTTTTTTCCAAAGTCATAGCATTTGTAGTAGGAAGAATAAACAGTACATCAACTTTATGAAAAGGTCTAAATTTAGCTTTTAATGAAGCAAAGTGCTCCAGAACTCACTGTGTCAGATTAACTCCTCCACATCCAAGGAAGGTGGGTGTGCACTTTAAGGAGATGTCTAAAGTTTTCTGGGGGTGGCTTTAGGTAATGACGTACGCCGCATAAAATTTGTACGGAGCCTGTAATGTGACAACCCTCTGTAAATTAGAGAACGATCGAAACGCTTTGCAGGCTTGCTGCAGTCAGGAGGTTTTAAAGCATATTCTGGCTTTTTAAAGGTTTAGAAAGTACGTCTGAAAGAGCCTCTGATTCACTTGTTGAAGACATCCTGAGGATCCTGAAGAAGGCATGCACGTGCGCAGCGTCAGGCCGATGAAGGAACGTTTCTTGCACTACCCTTTTGTTGGTACCAAGCACCCAGCAGCTGGAGAAGATGCAGGCTCAAGGCCCCAGTCGTATTTGGCAAAGAGCTAAACATTTGTGATTAAAATTAAGCAGACAGCTAGCTCCGGTCTGGAAACAGCAGCATCTAAAACAGTTCCTGCAGCTACTAGCCAGACGCCGAGTGCAAATACATGCTCCTTTTTCATGAGGACCTTCAGTTACATTACTTTGCTTCTGTGGCAAAGTTATTCATGCCCAGCCATCAACTGCATAGTCTCCCTTCAAGTTGTTATTGAAAGTCCTGAGCTTTAGGAATAAGGGCAGCAAAACACTTGAGTGACAGCGCAGGAGCTGAAGGCACCACAGTTAAGCAACAACTGCTTTGCAAAAATGTGAATTTTAACTTTTATCTATTTTTATTTATTGTTATTATAATTATATACTGGGGTGCCAAGATCTGGAGTATTATTAACAATAATCATCCCCTCTTCCAGGTTAAATAATATTTGGCAAGATTTTGAGCACAGCGCGGACCTCCCCAAGTTACAGCGCATGACTATCCTGCAGAGAAGGGCAGCTACTAAAAATGTTGCTCTTTGCCCTTTGCAATAACTTGCTTAGTTGACATATGTACTTGAAAGCCTGAGAATTATATAATTGCTGGGAAAATCTTTCAAAATGACTCCTAGCCCCTTTTTTTTTATATGGAGGGCAGTGTCTGAGTGTTGTGAACATAGTCTTTTGAGTGAAAAAACAGAATTGATACCAGCTTTAGATCCAGTTTTGTTACAGCCCATCAGGCTTCCTCTCTTTACTGTTTCCTTTACTCTCCACCGACAAGAATACGGATACTACTGATACTATGCCAAATATCACTTTACAATCCGGCCTTCTAGCCTGAAAAAGGATTAGACAGTGTGCTTAGATTTCATGAATCTGGAATTTCCACATCATAGCCGTGTGCAGCCCTTTCAGAAAATCCTGCCTCCTGATCCGTTTTGTTTGAAACTCTAATCTTAGCTTAGAGACGGGCTGACTTTGCAGGCGCCTGGAGATGTCACGTGCTCAGCGGACAGATAAACCATATTCGGAGCACGTCGGTGAGCTCTTCCCTGGCTGAACAGGCAGTAGATGCATCAAAGATGAAAGAACCCAAACTGCAACAACGGATATCTGTTACCCCGAGCCAGCTTTCTTCTGCCTGATGCAAGAGCAGACAGACAAAAATCGTCCCTAACATTAAAACACAGGCAACTGCTGCCCCTTGGGCAGCGCTACCTGAGTTGCACAGTGAAGTTTGGAGATGTCCTGTGGTTTGGCAGCAGGGTGATTGTTTTCTGTTAAAACTATCTGGTTTGGAAATGATACGTGTCGATGAGATCGTAGCCACTCTTTGGAGAAAGATCTATTTCTTTCAGCTTTCTCTGCCACTGTGGTCTTCTTGAGCCATGAAGCTTGGACAAAAACATTTTATGGAACCAATGTCTGCATAAGTGTCTCTGATGCTCCTACGCTGAGCAGATGGGAGCAGAGGTTGCTTGTGCAGAAGGTGCCGGGGGTGCAGCACATTGCATTCGTACAGCCGCAGCTGGAGGGTGTCAAGAGGAATTTTTTGGTGCTCCGACCGTGTCTGCCACGTTTGGCAGGGCTGTCCAGCTTCACCAAGGGGCAGGGGTGTGTGTCCAGCACGGAGGGCAAAGCCGGCCCTCCGGCTTTCCTGGAGCAGCAGGCTAAGGGGTGCGGGTCACCGTCCCTCTGCCGAGCGAGGGGCAGCCGCCGGGCAAACTCCTTCATGCCGGAGCTGCTTCCAGCACAGGGAGCAGGGCAGGAAAGATCAGCGCGCCCCGTCACATGCTTCCCAGAGTCATCTACTTTGTTAAAACCAGTGTCTTTAACCTCCAGTTCTCCAACTCCACCTCTGCTCTGGGGACATGTGTGTGCCAAAAAAGGGGTAGTCAGAAGAAAGGCCTTTTTTTTTTTTTTTTCCCAAAATATTCCTTATACTCTGTCTCTGCCATAAGTCCCAGCCTCGTTTCCCTCCAGAAAGTACTGCGTCCTTGAGTAAAACCAGCTGGGATCTCTTGCATCCCTACTGTCCTTATCCATCTCTCTATTTTTGTCTTCCATTTTAGCTGGGTTTGATTCTTCCCAAATCCCTGTTTTATAGCATAGGCTCAAAACAAAAGCTCAGCTTGGCTGGGCCTCAGCGCTACGGAGACACAGCCCATCACAGCACAGGAGGGCTGGCACCTCGTTCACCCCATCCACTTTGGAGGTCAGGGTATCCCTGTTCGGTCAAAGTTAGGAAATCCTCTGTTTTCTCCAATTAACAAAAGATATTAGCTCTCATACTTTTTAGTTTTAAATCTGTTAGCTCAAAGTTCATAAATACATCACTTCTGGGACTTCTCCAGTCAGTCTCTACTAAAGGGAAAGATGACAAGAGTGGCAATAATATTACCTTCTCTTTAATATTTGGTCCTCTGAATTACATCTGCCATGTTACATGCTCCTTCCTGGAACAGTGGTTTCCTCTAAACCTCTGGGAAGAGATCAGCTGAGATTTATTTTTCATTTTTTTCTGCCTTCTGTATCCTAATTTATGGGAATGATGTAAAACAGTTTCCAGCTAGGCAGAACAGAGTTTGAATAAGTTTCCATCTGCAATTTCAATAAAGTATTTTTTCCACAGACACTTCTTCTCTATGGGCAGTGGGCTATATATTTCCCTAATGATTTTTTTTTTTTCCCCTGGGAAAACTCCTTTTTGCCATGTCCAGCTGGTGGAGATGTGGACACTCCTCACTCTTCACCAAACTTAGGACTGGCCATCAGGTGGAGGCATCATAGCTTGGTTGCTGGCACGTGAAACCACAGTGAAGGGCTTCCTGCAACATCCTGACCTGCTGCACCGTTTTCCCAGGGCAGGTAGCAAGCTCTGGCCCACTTTATTTAGTAGTACAGCCATAGCCCTAGAGCTCCCTCTAGGAAGATGCCATGTTGCCTAAGACAGCAAGGTGCTGGAGACAGAAGACCTTTCAAAAAGCTGCCTCTTCTGCTGGAAATCTGGTGACCCTGGCACTGCGAACAGACACTTGATCCTCTTGCTAGGACTGGGAAATGCAATAGTTTCCTCCTCGCCTTCTCCTCTGCTGGTAGCTGCGGCAGCAAAGCAGAGCAAGGATTTTTCTTTCCAACTTCTTGTCCAAGCCCTGCCTATCTCTGTCCTGCAGCAGGAGCAGGAAGGCTTGCAGCTGGCTTCAGCGCTTCAGCCTCAGAGTAGCATAACTCAATTTTGTCTGCACTGCTGTGATGCTTGTAGCTACCTCAGAAGACCCTGTCACCAGCTGAAAGGGATTTTTCTTCTAATTTTTGAAATGGAGCTGTGGATTTATTTATTTATTTATTTTAAATCTCCAAGAATCCTTGTATGTCCAGGTCCCCTTGCCTGTATTTGATTTTTATAGCAGGTAAGTCTGCCAGCTGCAAAGTGAAGGTTAAAATCCAATATGCCATTGATGGAAGATAGAAGCCACCTCTCGTCCTCTTTAATATCATGTCACAGAATAATAGGCAACTCAGAGCCGTCTGATCACTGATGCTGTGGTGGGACATGGAGAAGGAGATGGCCCCAAACCAGAGCTATTCAGCCAGGAAAATCTGCAGTATGCAGAATCTCTCAGATCTTCAGGTTCTTGCCTCTAATAGAGGGGCACTAATGGTCATGGCCTGTAGAGCAGAAAGACTCAGGGTCTAATCTAGCTGGTACAATGCAGACATACAGAACTGCTAAACAGGAATCTGTGACTTTCTGCTTTTCAAAGCATACGCAGCATCAGAGTGTGTGCAGTAAAGGAAGATGGTTCTGGACCATGTCATTTACAATGACTTGCATTAGTTCCTTAGTTACATGGTTAAATATTTTATTGGACGTTTAAGTGATATTTATGGATGTATAGCCTGAAAATCCTGAAATAAATTAAGAGGAGAGTTAAGAAGTGACATGGGAACAGCTGTGAGATAGCCTTACAAGAAATATTTGATGGCAATGTCGATCACTTATTTATAACTTTTATCCAAAGGGTGTACATAAGAGCTATGTAAAGCATATATATGCAAAAATTACTAATATACATACATGGGAATGAATATACTGGGCAGTGAAATGTGCAACATGGTAACATTTGAGCTGAATGCTGAATTATTATATAATAATCCATGGGATGAACAATCATTTTTAAATGATTGTTCGTAGCTTGCTCAGAACATGTCTTATTGTATTAGAGGCATAAGTAAGCCCTGTAGGGAAGCTCAGTTATGTTTGCAGTAGTGTCTAACAGCAGACAATTGCTATTAATAGTGAACAATTAATAATAACTGTGTAGTAAATAGATTAAGTCTTTTCTAAAAACCTGCCTTCTCCTGAAAAATTGCATTTGGAAGGTCCTTCAAATTCTGCAGCTTCATTTAAGCCAGTATTCTAAGCTCTCTTGCCAAAACAGCCTCAGCCTAACACTAATCCACATGAGTCAAAGAACTTCTGTCTCACAATAATTTTCTGACAATTTGAAAACCTGATAATCTTACTCTGCAATTCTGCACAGAGGTCAATTCTGGTGGAGGAAAAACAGACTAGTACAAAAAAACAATGTGGAAATGATTGGGATGCTTGTGTGGCAATGAAGAATTTGATTTACAGTTTTGTTTTCAGACTTTTTTTAGTACTCTCTTTGTGTTGACTTTGAATGGATTTATTTCTGAGGGGAAATCAAGGATCTCTTTACTTGCCATCTTTGAATTCACATCAGAGAACTTACATAATACATTTTGATTTCAAATTAGGCTTCCCAAGATACTACTTGAGGATATAAAACAACAACTGGGCTGAATTCATTTTCACTTTTTAACACATTTCATTGGAGGATCATCAGTCTAGCTACTAGATAGTCATATTGAAAATATTCATTTCCTGACAGTGAAAACATGGCTCATCAACAGAAGGAAACTTCTCATGAAAGTAGTTGTTTGCCTCAAATATACTCTTTCTCTGTTTGTGAATATGTTCTACAGTTTGTGTAAAATGTGTATTTCATGTTTCCTTCGTATCATCATAACAGATGGATTGGGAATATTTCAGCACCTTTCAGCACAGGAGTCTATGGAAAAGAAACCCCCAAATTAAATCAAACAAGCAATATACTCTATAAGGAATCTGGAGAGACCTCGTTGACCATGTTGTAATTTAATGTCATCTCTTCTTTAAGAAAACATAATTCATTATGTTTACACTAGAGCTGATGGGTTTTACAGGGCATCTATTAAGATGTCAGATCCCTTGAGCCATATTTTCTGTTAGTATTATGGAATTCAGTGCAGTTGTATTCACTTGTAGCAGAATTGTTCAGCCAATTTACACCAATTCAAGAGGGATTAATCGAATCCTTTAATAATATACTCTTTCAGCCAGATTATTATTATTACTATTTTTAAAAAAGGCACTGTCTGTCCCTCACTGCCTAGACTCCTGTAGACATTGGTGAAGAGATGGGTCCCTCCACTGGGTGAAGCATCGCATGACCTGAGTCATGTGGACTTTTGCCTGGCATTCAAGAAAACATAACTTTGTTCTTGGAATTTCTTTTGACCAAAAAGGAAATATATCTTTACTTACACCACACGCTTCTTTGGAATAAAAGATTGTGCATATGTTGTTTTTTATACATAGCATGTATAAATAGCATGTATACATAGCATGTATATATAGCATGTTATATATCAAATAGCAAACTTATCAGCTTGTTTTTAGAGATCTTCAGAACAAAGTGAGGGGAGAATGAATAATCAGTTGTAAGAAATACTTTGAAATAAATAAATAAAAGAAACCAAAGAAAGCTTGAAATTACAAAAAAATCAGCAACAAACTCTGCTCAGGTAGTCCTTACTGTAGGAGTCCTTACAGCCACTGACTTGATTTATTTCCTTAAAAATAAAAACTTCCTTTTTAGTGACTGTATTGTTTGAAATATTAAGTCCAAATAACTATCATGCTCCCCAAATCCCCAGAGCATAAATAACAATTAGCAGAACACCAGTGGTTCAGGCTAAGCTATTCCTAAAGAGATTCTCATCCTCTTTCAAACTGTAATTGCCTACAAATGAAAGCGGTTCTCCTCTTAGATGAATCTTTACATCTGCTGTGTTGATACAGCTCCATGGCAGACTGAGTACCTGGAGAAATTCATTTTACCTGCTGGTTTTTGAGAAGGCAGAAGCTTCTTATTACTTCTGTCAACAGTGTCACTACAAGAGACTGGCGGACTCGATTCAAGCACTGCTTAAAACCTCTATAATGAATTTCACAGCACATTAAAGATCTGTCTCAATAATTGTGATTGTATGGAATATTTCTGGTTTAGGAGAAGCAATGATGAGCAGTTGGCTGTTACTAGCTTGAAGAAAGACTGTATACAGGACTGGGAGCAGAGCTATCTGTGTCGGCTCTCAGATACAACTAAAGGGATGGCAAGGATAACCCACTGGTTGCAACTTAAAGGTTGAGGAACTCTTGTGGATCCACAAGCAGTTGCATTTGTGACTATGAACAGTCTGTTTTTGTTTTTGTTTTTCAAACTGGCCAGCGTTTACATAAGAAGTGCCTTTCCAAAAGGAGGAATTTATTAATCCTGGAACATAATATTGCAATAATGAAAGCTTTTTTAGTTTACTGCATGAGAAAAAAATGTTATTACATATGCTATATTACACTAGGGTACATGTGCCCCCTGAAGAGGAGAGTATGATGATAGGAAGTGAGAGCAAGACCAAGGAGGGAGGAGAGAGTGCTCAGCCATGTCAGGAAATAGAGCAGAGGGTATTGGGTTCAATCAGGAAGGAGTGGGAGGCCACAGGCAGAGCAGGGAGCATTCAGGGTGACGATCATGAACCTCAAAGACCTCAAAGAGGGGGCGACATAAGGAGATGTTAAAGAAAAGAAAAAACAAACAAACAAACAAAAAAAAAGAAACCAAAAAAACAAGCAAGGAGGCTGCAGCAGGAGCGAGAGAATAAGTGCTGACCAGCAGAGGAGGGAGTGTGAAAGAGTCAAAGCAGCAAGATCTCTGTAAACAGACATTTCCTCTACCGTGTGTCCCACAGTGTAAGAGAACTGCTTCTTAAAGGGGGACACATTTAAATCCGTTACACAAAACTAAGAGCAATTTGTTTCAAAGACTTCATGCCTTCTGCACCATTCCTAGTAGCAAAACTGACCTGTGCGACTGTTGGGAACACCCTTCTCCATTAGCAGAAAACACAAAAAAGCAAAGTTCAGCCTATGCCCGTGGTGAGTACATAACATCAGATGCACAGCGGCTGTAATGCAAGGAGCTCTGGTGGGTCTCTGGCAGTTTGTGCTGTGTTTGCTGTCTCTGGGGATTTGTGTATGCTAAACAGAACTTCTTCAGGAACAAAACTATGTTTTAAGCTAGCTCTGCAGTGGTAAGTTACGCTACAATTATTGGTTACTTTAACCACAGTTAAGGAATATTAGGGCAAATACTCCTATACTTCTCAAAATGCATGAAGCATGTTGGTAGGTTTTTCTCAGCATTTTCTATTCTACACGTTGAAATAGCTGTATCTGTTCTGTTCAATAGTTCTGCAGGGACTGATGAGCAAAGAGGGTGATGCTTACTCCTGTTACTGCTATGGTGCAAATATAAGGAAAGAGGTGATGATTGCTCACCTCTCTCAAGTCTCCTGGACTCACAGTCTCACAACAGGCATTTGATTCAGTGGGTACAAGCAGTCCATTAAGCTGCTTGTCCCGTAAAATAAAACAGAATTGTATTGTCATAAAGACTACTCAGATAAAATAATTTTGGCCTTTTGGCACTGCGATCTGCATAGCATTCTCTTCTTCAGTTAATATCTACTTTTTTTTTTCTTTCTTTGTGTGACAAGCTTCAACATAGGAAATGAATTCAGAAAAAAGATTTTCACAGCAGTAGAGAGGGATATCACAGAAGTAATCCTCCTCATAAAATGTTCAAGACAGATTAGTTTGTTTAATTGTGACACAGAGCTTTTATTTCCAATGAGTAAGATCAAAAAATAATATAAATCACTGTATCGTTTTATGCTATCAGACTAAATGGGACCCCAGTTTCAAGTACTAAAAATTCTTGGAAATTCAGAATATTTTTTGCCAAATCCAGTCTCTCATGTTCTTTTCATTACACTAGAAATAGCTATAAATGCACCTCATGTTTTTGCTAAATCATATCACAGTTGATGAGAAAGAATCACACTGAAAACTACTAGTGAAGCAGTAAAGCTGATGTCTCGAACTTTGCATTTGGAGGCGAAACACCTTATGGAGACTCTCAGTCGTGCAGTTGTAACGATTCAGAAACTAGCCATATGCATTAGGCTAGTGCAGACAAGCTTTCCAAAGCTATATGAGGCAAATATGTATCTAGATGCACCTAAATTTGTGAAGGTATCAAAAACATTTAAAAATCATACCTTCTTGGTTAAGATCTGATGTAGAGATAGTTCAGAAATGTGCGAAAGAAAGGAAAAACTTTTTCAGGACAGAGAATAATGTGAAGGACAATGCATATTAACTTATATGTTTATAAATTCAAGTTAGCTTTAATATGAAGTTTTAAGATACTGTACAAAGTGTATCTTTCCGTAAGCCTTTTGAAGAAATAAGGATTTAGGAACTGCCTGAGTGGATGAACCATAATTGCATTTAAAAATAGTACTGTTCCAACTATAGTGTGTGAACTAAAGTGAAAGACAGGAAGAACTTCCTTACTCCTAATGGGATTCCTTTCCCTCAGTAGCTGGTCCTGTGTTGAACTTGAGGAGCAAAGTTTATGCCTTTGGAATGCAGCAGAATGCCCCAAGTGCTATGGGTTTGGGCTTTTTCCTTTTAATTTTTTCCCCTCGGGAACAGAATACGTCTGGTGATCTCCAGCTTCCTTGACAAACTGCACGATTTGATTGTTGGTTCCAGCATAACATATGCAGCTTGTAAAAGCAATGCATTCTTTTGCTCTCTATAAGAGAAAAAAGTCACTAAAGTGTCTTAGGAACATGCTGAATTCCCAGGAAACAAAAACTTCTGCCAGTGTGTGCGTGTGTCTGTGTGAAGCTTATTGGCTTTTGAATGAAGTGACATTTTTACTGTTTGGGAGCATACATATATTGCAATGGGTTTTATTATTTTGGAAAAATGGAAGTGTGAAGAAAGAAGAAGTTCTGAAAAAAGATCAAAGTGAAGTTACATTGAATAGAAAATATTTGCATTTTGTTTGTTTAAAAATAAGCCATTAAAATGCATCATAAGACTTAGTGATAATTCACATGTCAGCTCGGACAAATGAAGCAAAGATGCCATCTTCTTGAGAAAGCAGGTTCTCAGGTGTATCATATTCTAGAATGTTTCCTCGCTTCATGACGATGACCAGGTCTGCAGTTAGAATAGTGTGAACCCGATGCTGCCATAAAGAAAAGCACATAAAAATTCTCATTATGGTAATTCTTACTGCAGTTCAATAATGGGCTTGAGCCAAAGTTCATGAAATTGGTGAAAGGCTATCGTTATCTACAGAAATACATCCTTGTATTGTATCTTTTAATCTGAAGAGGTCTCAAATTACTTTACAGCCTCTGGCACCAAGCCTGAAAATACTTATGCATGCTCTTCACTTCTGGTCAGCTAATTGCAGCTATGGACAACACAGCTGTTGGAATAAATCCTATCACATCACCAAAATACACATCCCCATTTAATAAATGAGTGAGAAACATCTTGGTTATGCCTTAGGTCTCAGGTGACTTAGTTTCCTCCTTCACTGCAGGGTCTGGCACCCTGACTGTCTACACTGCACATATCTAAGATCAGTCCCAGTTCATCTCCTGTAAATCAGTTCGCTCCCTCTGGGATTAAATTTGTGTTTGGGTATAGCTCAGCTGTACAGGTATAAATGCAAACATGGATGAAAACAGGCTGATTGTGATTTCCCTGCTGTGTGAATTTGGCCAGTCAGATGTAGACAGGACTAGCTCCTAACATAGCCTGGAGGTCCAGGACTGTTTTAAGTGGTGGATTCCTTTAATAATATGAAATGAATGTCAGCTGCATGTGTAGGCTTTAGCTAAATACAGTTATGAAATTAAACCCAGAAACCATGCAATAAACACCTCCTAGCACTGTGACTGAAGAAGGCATGCAGCAGAAAGGAAGCAGAGTGAAAAGAAACTGAAGAGGTAAAGATAACTACCAAAGAGCCAGAAGTCTTGTGAACAGTGTGGACTGAGAAAGTCTACTTGTGAGTCTTCACCAAAGTGGTGAACAGGCCGTCCTCTTTGAGGAGTAAGTTTGAGGCAGTGTCACATTCAACTAGAAAGCCCTCAGAAAGGACTAGGACAATGCTGGCGTCCAAGATGTGAGATACACGATGCTAGAAAAAAAGAAAAGAGAAACAGGAGGGTGGCAGAAAGTTCAGCCATAGATGAAGGACGGAAATTAAGCCAGTTCTGTGAAGCAAGCTAAATATAAATTGGTATCATTTTTGGGGGGGATATTAACTTTGGAAAAGAAAAGAGAAAAAAAAAAAAAAAAAGAGATTCTCATAAAAAGGACAGTATTGAAAATTTGATTAACTGGATGGGAATATGCTTACTGCTATAACGTTCATCATTTAGACATACAAAAATGATGTAGGTGAGCTAGGTTAAGTGATTTGCCCAATACAAACTGGTCACTGACAGTTCTGAAACCAGAATGCAGGAGATAAAGTACTAATTTCTAACCATAGGATTGGATCCCAAAGCATCTGAAACAGCTGTTGAAGCACATATTTATCTCATGGATAAAACATCTGTTTGTTGATTAAGTATGCTATAACAAGGTGAAATTACTCTTAAAGTTATCCTTTATACCTGTGGGTATGTATGTGCATATGTATACATGTATACAGGTATATGCCCATGTACATAACTACACAGATACACAGACCATTTGGGCATGTTTCATATCATTAGAAAGGGCAGAGAAACAGGAAAAATGTCACAAAATTAAATTTCTGGACAATTTCCATTGACTCCAATTTTTAAAAATTTTATAGTGAAACAAAATTTTTATTTTGAAAGGAGAATGAAAAAAGAATATCTGACTTTGAAAATGCTGCCAAAATGTTTTTGAAATCTCAGTTCTTTTTATAAATTCATGGTACTGATGTGGGCACTATACCCACTGTATATCTTAGAGGCAAAATTTGATCCAAATTTTGAAGAAACTTTCATTAACATTTTGATTTTATGTTTTTATTTAATGCTTTGATTTGTTTATTGAGAATGACTTCAAATTCTGTTGGAGACAGTGGAAATGCTGTAGTTTCCTATAAAGTCCATCTTCAGATCTGTTTATTCTAGTTTATTCTTGAAATACAGCAGTTATGGGTAAAAAATAATTTTGAAGGTATTGATCTGTTCAATACCTGGGAATGTTTTAACTGTGGGTTTTACTTTTAGTTTGCTTGCAGACTGGTATTTAGCTGGTGAAAGGCAAGATCCAGTGCTTGAGGGGTGAGGAAAGACAGCACCTGCTAACATGCATACTTACAGCTATTGTTACCACTGTGCGGTCTGCAAAGGCCGTCATCACAACCTTCTGCAAAATGTTTTCCTATCAAAAGAAAAGGATAAATGGTTATTTTGGCCTTGTACGTTTTAGGTGGGTTTGTGTCTTTAAAAATGAAAGAGATAGGATTATATTCCACACAATCCCCCATCTCTGCACCAGACCCTCAGTAATGAGCAATGACACAGGGAGAAGCAGTGGTTTTCTAATATGCTTCACTTTGTCTTTTTTTTCCTCCTCACCATAGACACCAAACCCCGAAATATATCAACAGCAACAGCTGAAACTGCTAGACAAAAAAATGCTAGACAAAAGCAAAAAGGCTGTCAGTCTTGCTAAAGAGATTTCTTGACTGACATCTAGGGAACTCAACCCTTTCCCTCCTAGCAGATCCATGAACTGCACCAATGGCACTAACTTGGTATACTCACTGTGGCCATGTCAATGGATGCTGTGGCTTCATCCATGATAAGAATACTACTCTTACGAACGAAGGCTCGGGCTAGACAGAAGAGCTGTCTTTGCCCTACGCTGAAGTTCTCTCCTCCCTCGGTAACCACTGCATCTGTAATAAAATGAATAAGGCTGAATTTGGCACCGACAAAACTCAGGACATTCATACACTGAAGACTAGATGATTTTGAGCGGGCACCATGAAAGCTCTGTTCGTGCATAATTCCAGCATCAAATAAAGTCTCTCTAAATGCCAAAAAGCATAATCTTGACTGAGCATTGGAACGGAGTGATACCAAGAAAAGTGAACACAGCTGTTGGGAAAGGAGTAATGTATCATCAAGCAAATAGTTGGCACAGACATTTAACAAATCTGCTAAACTGTAGTAAAGCATCTTAGTAATATGAAACATTCTTAATATGGATGGAAATATGTGAGTTTCCATCATGGATCAGATCTGAAATGATAGGGAAATGTAGTGTTCTAGCCAAGAGCTACAGGTCTGCTGACAATGCCAGATTCTGCTGAAGGAGCAGAGATGAAGTTCTCTTTCTGAGCGCTTTGCTGACTGGTCACCACACCATGCTGCTGAGGTCCTAAAGGATTTTTTTTTTCTGGAATGAGTGGAAAACTAGATGATTGTCCAATTTTTTAGTAAAGATTTTTTAGTAAAGACTGAATATTCTTTAGGTGCCTGTCAACTGTCATGATACAAAACTTAGGTACATTTTCCCCATGTATTTGTCTGTATGTATGCATGCTCATGCATGTATATTTTTTTATTGGCCGGTATTTGTGGATGCTTGGTTCACACTTACCAAGACCTCCAGGCAACGACTTGACCATGTTCTTCAGCTGAGCAATCTCCAGTGCTTCCCAAAGTCTGTCGTCAGTGCACTTGCATTCTGGATCCAAATTGAAGCTGCGAAGAAGAGCGTAACAAGAGTCTTGTCACTGCAATTGCAGCTCATTCAGACATTTTAGAATTGTTTATGTCACTTGATTTTCCTTGGGCAGACTGTGCACACCAACTGAAGTGAGCAGGGAAGGTTATTCCCATTTTTCTCCCTTCTTGTTCCATAGCCCTTTCCAGGATTAGCGCCCACTGCAAACACATTGTGCAGTGTTGCCCTTCACCCCCAGACAACGAGCACCTACCGGATAGAACCACTGAACAATATGGGATCCTGGAGAATAATGGAGAGTCGGGAACGCAGCGTATGAAGAGGCAATTTGCTGATGTCTATCCCGTCAATCACTATCCTCCCTGTTTAAAATGACATGCGCAAACACGTGAAGGAATTGCACAGATTCTTTGATTTGTAAGTTGCAGGCAAAAAGATAAAGCAGAAACTTTGGGCTGGGCTCCAAATTACGAGGCAGAGGGCTTCTGCATTCTCTCAGCACTGCGATATAAACACGGAGAAGGATAATGCATGTAGCAACACAAGTCAGAGGGAATCCAGTTTATTGGTGACACGGGCCTTTCTCTCTCTTTTTTCCACCCTTCCCTTAAAGAAATATATGGCTTCCATGCTTTGTGATTAATGATAGCAGAAGGATGGTTTATTATTATGAGGCAGCGTGAGCTCTACAACCAAACAGAGTGAGCACAAGAGCAACAGACATAATTAGCCATGTTCTCTGCCTTTGCTGTCCTTAACGTCAACAGTAGCAGAAGATGGGACAAAGCAAACTGAGAGAGGATATGATAAGGGGTATTTTCATCAGGCTCAATTCTGCAGTTGTGGATAAAGGATACACAAAACTTGGTTAAAAAGAGTTAAGCTTTCCCAGTGGGAAAATCAGGGATACAAGAAGAACTGACAAAGAAAAGATACACAAGATTAAAGTAGAAGAAAACAAAAAGTTGGACATAAATAAATTTACTATTTGTATGCACTATTGCAGTATCCAGAAACTCCAGTGACAAATCAGAAACCTACTACTATAGATATATATAGATGCAGAACAAGAGCAAAGGCCTGTATTAAATGCACCAGATTTCTTTATCCTCCCACATCATTCTGGGGTTTCCCTAGCAAACATTCCAAACATTCCCTAGCAAACATGGAAATCTTTGAAACAAAAAGATGACTTTCCAATAGGTTTACATTCTCCTGCAGCAGTACACATGTATTGAATATGAGAATATATGAACTATAAATGCCAGTACGCATATAGCTGCATACCAGTTAATTCCAACTATCAGGGAGAGTGAAATGCTGTAGGAGAGAAGGCATAGCAAGAAATTTCCAAAATCCTTAATCAATTTCTGCTGTAGTTGTGGGAAACCACAATAAAATAAGTAAACAAATAATGAGGGAATGCACTTGTTGAGGTCTAGTTTCTATTTTACTAATATTTTGTCAGTTATCATAATTTAATGCTGTTATTTTTTAGTTAGAAATTTAGAGGTTCCAGAGAATTGCATATTTTTCCTCCTATCTAGAGCATGGAATACTGCTTTGTCAGAGCATATTAAAAAAAAAAAGAAAAGAGAGATTTAGCAGCATAATCTATGAGGCATATAACATTTCCTGGAAGAAGCGAGTGCTGCTCACAGTGGGACAGTTTGTACTTTGAAGGAGCAGGCATAACGCACCCCATTCTAATCAAGTATCTTCCAAGATAGGAAACAGGATATAAGGTAGCAAAAAGTCCCCTTCTGAAGAAATAAAGGGGGAGCAGATCAGGAGTGACAACAAACTCCAGTGAAAACTAACCGTCAAATATGTCCACCATTCTGAAGAATGCCAAAGACAAGGAGGATTTGCCGCTGCCAGTGCGACCACAGATGCCAACCTGTAAAAGAAAGCAAGATGTTATTTGCTAACAGAAGGAAGCTGTAAATCAAATATATTGTGAAAATGGCCCTGTAGGGATAAAGAAGGTCCTTCCCAATGGCCAGTGCCAGATGCGAGGGATAAAGCAAATGAGAGTGGCGAGCACACTCTTCATTTCTGGCTCCCTGCATGAGAAGCACACATGTAAAGTGAAGAGATCACACCATTCATGCAGTAGGGATTACCACTTTCCCTCCAGAACATTCTTAATCATCACTTCATAAAAGATAACTGGTCTCAGCTCGATAAAAGAAAAATTGTTATTTACTTTATACTCTGAGGGTGTTTCCCATTCACATGCAATGAGTTTGCATCCGCGCTAATTTGGCAAGGAGCCTAATCACATAAGGCTGGTGGAGAATTGCTACCTAGGGTTGCTCTATGCCAGGTAGATGGACATGGAAAGAGATGGGACTCTAAGAAAAACAACAGATCCCATCCAGTAATAAGATGTCATTGGTGAAAACGCCTTAATTAGGCCCAGGGTCCTCAAAGAGGACTATCAATTTTATGCAATTGCTTTTATTCTTGTTCTTCTGCCAGCTTAGAAGAAAAAACAGATTAGGAGGGACATGGCCTAGAATGAGGATGGTATGCCACTGCATCGCACAATACCTTCTGTCCTGGTTTAATGTAAGCCTTCACGTGCTTAAGAACAGGCTTCAGGTTGTTTTCATACCGAACACACAAATTTTCAATCTTGATTTCTCCCTCTTGGGGCCAATCTTTTGGGACTTGGGAGGGATCTGAAACATTTACCAAAAAAAAAAAAAAAAAAAAAAGAAATCAGAGGCCACCTTTTATGGCATTCCCTTCTCCCTGCTCCCTGGGCACCCATTTGGAGCCAGCTTAGAAGTCTATAACCTTGAGTCGCATTGCGGGAGGGGGCAGTGCTGGCGTGGCGGGTGCGCTCCTCCAAGCTGCCCAGCTCGGGCTGGCGCTCGGGGAGCCGAGGAGCGCCCGGCCAGCACGTCAGCACTCAGCTCCCAGGTCCTGGCGCACAGGATAAGGGGTAAATGCTAAAGTGGCTGCTGGTGATGAAAAGGGATGAAGCCAAACCAGCAGAAAGGAACGTAATGTCAGAGCAGTGTTAACATCGTCTGCGGTCAGTAACCGTCACAGGAAGGGCAGTAGGAAGAGGGATGTTGTTGCTGCCTCATAGATGGAGCTGTTGACATTACCACAGCTCATTTTTCATCCTGGATTGCAAATATGCCAGCAGGTTTTGTCTCCGGACTAAGGGACTCAGCTTTTCAAAGAATCTTGCTGGCTCGCAGGCTTGTTTGGCCTTGTGCTTCTAGCACTGCTAAAATACTAATTTGTACCATCAAAGCCACTTTGAAATATGTGGAATATGAACAGCAATGTGTGGTTCAGAGAAGAGCTGCTGAGGTCTGATTCCTCAGCATAACCTGTCCTGCAGCCTGAACTTGCTGCAAAGATCAGAATTTTTTAAGTATTTGAGTGCTAGTGCATTTCTACTTTAATCCACATTCTTGTTCTTTGGATGGCTACAGTGACGTTTTGTACAACCACTGACTTTGCCTTGGTTCTTCTTACTTATACTATAGGGTGAAGCTCTCTCTGTCTGGCATTTGGTAGTTTGTAGTTTATTAGCATGGGTTACATATAAAGGCAAATAGTCCATGGTTGCTTTTGACTGTCCTTATCCTTCAAACCTGTTGGAGCGCCTACATATCAATAATATCTGTTCAAATTTGGTCAAAGGGGCCTATATATTTTTTCATGACCAAACTTGCCTTGGTTCCACAATACCCACAGAAAAATCAAAAAGTTTACAGTGCAATACCCAAGTAGCCGTCATAGTTCTCCGACTCCATGTTCAGGAAGCTGTGTACTTTTTTTACTGCACCCATCTGCACCTCTAAATCAGCCAGATTTCTCACCACCCAGTTCAAATAGTTGGTTATCTGTATTGCAAAAGGAAAACAAAGACAGGGGTTAAGTTTCTGTCTGTTCATCTATCTCTTTTTCAAAAAAGGTCAGATAAATTTGTAAAAGTCTTTGGCCTGACTCAGCACAGTGGGTCTAGACCTAGCGCAACAGCATTAAAAATGGAACAGGCCAGTCAGATTCCAACCCAAACAATCCTGACACAATGATTTAATGCTCAGTATTCTCATCCTTATTTTTTGAAACAGAAATATGGAAAGGTTATATCTACAGTCTGAAGATGTGACTGATTAAGGGAATGAATCTCTTATTCTGAGCATTCAATAAACAGTACTGAGAAGCACTTTCAATGCCTTTTAAACACAGACACAGCAGAAACTAAAATGGGTAGCTGTGTTTGGAAATAGTACATTTTCTAATTTTTCAAAGACTGCAAATAAAGAATAAGAAGGTTTACTATTCACAACTGTATTTTCAACAAGTTGATGGGCATTTCTTTTGTTTCCTTCTGTGCATATTTATATATATATTTTTTTCTCTCTGTATGGAAAATGTGGTTGTTTTAGCATAGAAATATGTGAGAAAAATGTATGGTCATCTTGATGGTATTTCCCTTTTACTTTTGTTCAGCTTTATAGGGGATTTGATTAACAGTCAAATATTATTTGCAGTAGATAAAAGTTGGTAATTATTTGTCTGACAATACCAAGTAGCTTAGTAAAGCTGATCCCTAGACAGAACTGACTATCTGTAAGCTGAAAATTGCAAAGCAATTTCCCAAACTTAGGTTCATAAGTCTACATTTAGGTGCCTGTTTAAAAAGCCCCTGATTTCCTTAGGAACTGTTGAGTAAGCACCTGTAAAAGTTGAGCAAATTTACATACCCAAATTTTAGACACCTAACTTAGACAAGGAAAACATCCTACGCACAAATATATCTGGAGAAAAGTTTTGTCATTTCATTTGTTGGAAAGATTGCAGAATCTGCCAAATAAGAAGCTTGTCATAAATAAAGAACCCAGATCCACTTGTTTTCCTCTTAGCAAATATTGATGCAATAGACGTACAGTAAATAATTTTCACTGAGATTCCACAATAAATCTTGTCCATTTAGAGGATTTGGTTGTTTGCCAAAATGATAACGAGTCATTCCAGAAGTTAGTGTGAAGGAATTCCTTTGTTCTTTAGAAACTTGTGTTCTGCTTTTGAATCACGAATTTAAAGAAAGGAGTGCATTTATAGATAAGCTGAATGACATGTAGACCTGCTAGTTGCTCAGTAACATACCGAAATCGTAGGTCCAGCAGATTTAATAAGGGGGCCCTGCATCCAAAAGGCTCTACATATCATTTCAATCTTCACCACAGTTTGCAATAAAGTTGGCAGAGTTTATATGGGGGAAGAGAATGTGCTTATGAAGGTCTCCTGTAAACACGGTGTTGGTACACACACTTTGCTCTCATCCAGTACATCAGCCCATTTTTGGCCCCAGAAAGAAGGGATACAAAAGCCACTTGGGGACACAGTTGAGGATCCAACTGCTTCTCAAATTTTATTGGTTTTATTGTGGAATAGGAAAGAGATAGGTATCAGCTTAGTGACTGGAGAGTCTCTTGGTCTGTTATGCCAAACTTGAGCAAACTGCAGATTTGTTCTGATGTTTGGTTTGCAGATACAAACTAAATACAAAGTTTGGATTTGCTTATGCAGATATCTCAGAGCTTCCAGATCACTGATAATGAAGCAGGATTACCAGGAATGTTTTCAGAATGATGTTAAGACATGGGGACAGATTCTCAGTTGCTGGCAGATTCTCATAGCACTGCAGCAGCAGCACAAAGGGAATTTAAGGCCGCCCTTAGGCAGTTGCTGAGGATTTTCTGTTGTAACCATGTGACAGCCAGCATCCAAGCACAAAGCCAAATTATATTAAACCTATACTCCCATCTTCCCTATGGCATCTGCCTCTCCTGCCAGTGCTGTAAAGCAACCAGCTTTTTACCATGCCAGCCATGACTTCAAAAATTCTTCTTCCTATTATTCTTATCCTGCTTTGTCCTCTTCTTCTTGGATTAATTCAATGACATTTCTGCTCATGAAGAACTCTGAGGTCCTCTCGCAGGCTACTACGCTCCAATGGTGTTCCTTCTCCATGACTGATCTCAAATCCCTCTGTGCTAATGATAGGAGTTGAAATGAGGAGTTGAAATTGGCCAAATCCTCATTTCTCACCCTATTTCCCCTACTTTCCTCATACTACTTGTTACATTGAACCATGCCTACCAGCCCTAAAGGTCCTGATTCCTACTCCCATTTAGAAATTGGCGGACAATATTGGGCATTGAAATGGTTTCCCTCAAAAGGTGGAACTGGTATTTCTTCAGCAATGAATTTATTTGGTCATTAGTTAAATGCTATTTTGCTTATGCAGTCTGTGGGACAGCAATTTCTGGCTGGTTTTGTCCTGTGCAGGCGCAACTAACACTGTGTTGTGCAAAACAGATTGCACAGCAGGTCCTCTTACGCACTTTTAATTTTCTTGCTCTCCTTGGGAGCATGCAGGGCCTGGGAATGGTTGTGTTTTTTTAATTGGCTCATGAAACCTGAAGTAAGTCCAAGTTGCCCTGAACTCTCTCAACTTTGGCTTGAATCCATTATTTGCAAGATTGTTTTTTTCAAGATTAAGAAAGCTGGAAGATAACTATGTATATGTATTTTTAAAACTACCATGAAACTAATATATTAGTCTGACAGTTCCTATGCTGTGCCTCAGTACATACCGTCAGAGCATACAGGAGACCTAGCCCCACAAATCCCGAGTTAGGTCCTTCAGTGATGGACGTGACAGCTGCAGTAAGAACTATGCAAGCACCGAGGTAATCCTAAAATGAGAGAGAGAAAAAGAGAAAGAAGATTATAGACAACATTAAAATGCAGCCAGAAGAAAATTTCTTACGTTATAAAGTATATACCTGTTACTAAGGCTTATGTCTATAATGATATTTAGTCATTAATTCTGGCTTTTTTTTTTTCCTGGAAAGGGTCAGCTCGTTTGGGTTTCCAACCTAAAACACTTTAAAGTAATGTGTTGAACACAGATGAATCAGGCCAGCATTTTCTGCAAATCCAGCTGTGCTAGGGTATCTCAGCATGGCCACCCCCAAAAGAGGAGGTATAAAAAAAGTCTAAAAAAATAAGGATTGTATTACACTGACACCACTAATTCCTACCGCTAGAAGAAATAAATTCTCCTCCTCTTCCCTCCTCTCTCCTTTACGTGGGTTTGGCTCCCAAAAAGGGATAAGCATCAGTGTTTTGCAAAGCCCATGAAGGATTTTGGTACTGCCTGGATTTTACACGGGACGTGCACACACTTTATGGACGTAAGTGGGCAGACAGCATACAGAGGGGCTCTGCACATGGTGAAGGCAGCCTTAAGTCTGGCAGTACACTCAGCCTGTGGGTGATGTGGGTGCCTGTGAGCGATAGTAGCGTGGGCTCTAAAAGCAGTAGAGTGGTAGGAGAGCAGTATATTGTGTATAGTTGTGTAACTGTGTACAGTTGTGCTGTTTTGCTTCTTCCGTGCCCTGAGAGACTCAAAAGCAGATACCCGAAGGATCTCAGCCCTAGTTATGACCTGCCATACAGAAAAAGCTATGGAGGAGCTATCAGAAAGATCTGATTACTCACAAACTTTGAAGGAGTTTGAACCCATCTTCTTGATGTGTACCTCAGTTTTGAATTGAATGCCAACTGCATGTGATCCTGTGTAGAGTTCCAGGTGCTAGAACTGGTGGCCCTCCCATACTCCCACTGCTTTTGGCCTATTTGATAATTTCCTGGCTGGATTCTTTACTATGTGATTTGAAATGATGGCTGCCCAGTCCATCTGCCTGTAGGAAGTGTTAATAAGCAGGTAACACAGACTGCAACTTAATATCTGCAACGAAAACATGCTCTAGAAGCACAAAGCTCTTGTATCTCCATCAGTTATTGGGACAAGGCTTCACAGTTGCTATTAAATCCTATAAAGTTTTGAATTATATTAGTCTCATTGTGCCATTAGGCAGAGCTAAATGATCTATTTTAAGCCTAGGCTATTTCAAGTGCTATGATGAAGTGATGCATATTCTTGGATCAAATTCATTTCTAGTGTAAGCAGGCCTAAGATTGTGAGACATTAATGAACAATGCCACAGCTTATTCCAAGGTTGGATGCTGCTCCGTTCTTTATCTGTTTTTGGTCTAGAAACAAGTTCAGCTTGATCTTGGATGTTGTAGGAAGCTAAAAGCCTCATGCACATGCAAATGCTGTGCCTAAAAAATGCAGAAATTTGTTGCTTCAACAGTGTATCAGGAAGCGCAAGTGAGGATACAGGATGCCTGTCACTACATGTGTCTAGCAGAACTTAGTTCTTTGCTCTCTGGACATGTCTGGAAGGACAAGTTCACAGCTCCGTTTATTCCCTGCCCTTGTAGTGCAGGATTAATGGGGAAATCAAAATTATTTTGCTTTCCAGGCATGTAGGCCTTGCAGCTCAGGAAAACTACTCTTGTACAGTCCAGGGAGAGCCCTCATCAAAGGCTCACTGAATCTGACTCCCTGGCACTGACCGCACTGTGTCTTACTGCCATTTGTTTTTAAGCTGGAGTCTATTTCTGCCACCTTGCGCGGCACTGTACTGTGTATCACAAACAGTATTGGCTCACAGCTGGAGCAAGGTCACTGCAGAGGGGGGCTCTAAATTACAGTTGCAGGATGAAACTCTTTGCTGGGGAGATACCTCGGGGCCTGGAAGCTGAATGGTGCCTAGATCATGGCCCTGACGTGCTGATGGCAAAGTGCATAAAAACTACTTAAATGCCATGCTCTGCTTTGAAAATAGTTTCTTCTAGGACAAGTCTGCAAGATGCTGCATAGTAGTAGAAAAGCGCCTTATTTCAAGTTATGTAAATGTTTTTTCTTGCACTCTGCTCAGACAGCAGATACCACCACAGCAAAAGATGAGGGAGCCTTGTATTTTCCTGCTCCTGGCCAAGAAAGCTGAAAAAAAAGCCTACAACTTTAACCTAAACAATCCGATCTATTTTAAGGAACATCACGTATAATCTCATTGTGAGATTAATTCTCGTTATTATCTCCTCCTCTGCCTCAGGCAAAGTCTCTGTTTGCTTCCAAGGTTTCAAAACCGTGGCCGGGACTAAACTGAACGTACCGTCCTGACCTCCAGCCATCTGTTGGCAGCTGACAGAAATAAGTAGGCAATGTTGTTCGTGTCCGTTAGTTCCAGCATGCGTTGTTTAAATCTGGCTTCGTGCCTGCCAAAAGCAAAGTTGTTATATTACAACACATATCCACGCTCATACACACGCGCATGAAGCATTGAGCTCCCTCCTGTGCCTGCAAGCCGAACATTGTTGCACTTGTGCCACTGCCAAGCTTTGGGGTAAAACCCTTCAGGATCCACGTGTGCAGCTAGTGCTCTCTCTGATCTGGAAAATTGACTGTGGGGAGCAATTTCTTCTGCAAACAGTTATGTTCGACTCAATTCTGCATCAGAGCATGTGTCCCAAAAGAGGCTGGGATGCCAGGGGAGTCCAGGGGAACCTGCTTTCCTTTGCAGCTCATATCAGCATTTATAGCTATAAACCGAGACTGCCTTTGCCCTGCAGCTCTCTGTCAGGTGAGTGGTTACAAGCCAGCAGCAAATCCTTATGCTCCAGAGGAAGAGCTGAGGTCTTATCTGGTGCTTTAAAATCTGATCATGACTAAATTATACCTAAATTACAGAAATGAGGGGTTATTTCTCAGCTCCATCAGTTGCCCGTTGTTTTTCCCTCCCACATAATGCTGATAGTGTTTAAAAAACAGTGAAAGAAAGAGTGCCTAAGACTTGGGGGAGCAAAACATTTCTTGGCATAAGCGCATTAACTTTATGGGGCCTTACTGCACTTTAGGCTCTGACAGGCAGTCAGATGGAAGACGTCTTGTTGTATCACATTCCACTGTCAATACTATCACTTGAAAAATAGCCAAACTTCATTCAACAGCTTATCATCTGTTTGATCTTGAAAAGCTCTTCTACTTCAAAGTTTCAGGGCTCTGCTGGTAGGCACCTGTAACCCTTGTTCTGCCAAAATACTTGGGGGTATTTTTGCCTTTTCATGCTGAAACATTATTTTACTGGTTATATTTTGTGTAGCTTGTATACGTGACAAGCAACCCTCCCTAATAACAACTTGAAACAGAAAAGATGCAAAGATTCAGTGAATAAAGTGTTGTTTTTCTGGCAACAAAACTCCTGTTTTCCTAATGGAAAATCTGACATGCTCAGTCTGTATCTTCTCATCCATGTCCAGCTCATCCTCTGGACAGTCTTAGACCTTTATCCTGTCAGATGACAAACAGCAAAGGTCACTGAAATCACTTTCTGATCCAACTGTGCTACTTTGTGGTAAGCTATGTGAGGAGCTGCTCTGTTCTATCCTAGAACACCCTGAACTCAAACTGCAGCAAGTGACTACCAGGATTACTACTAGCAAGTTTGACCTTGCTGATAAAAACTTCTGGAGACTTCAGGTTTGGTGGACAGAGGACCATAGATGGGGCAATGGAAAGGCTTTGATTCCCACTGATGGTGATTTTGGAAAACTCAAAACGATCAGTTACAACTCCTGTGCCTTTCTCAGAGCTGCCTTTTTCACGCTGCTGTCCAAGCCCACATTGTGGTTTCCTAAGGTATAGCTGAATGACTTCCAAAGAGTGCTAAGCTCCTTTTTTAAAAGATAATGTAATGAAAGGCCACTCTGAACCTCTCACAAATCGTGTGTCAGCGTCAGGCCTTAAATATGACTTATGGTTTTAATACACATCATCCTGATCAATAAAGCTTGTTGGAACTTTTTGTGTTGACCATTGGCTCACATCTCTTCAACAAAGAAAAAATTTGCTTGTCCTGCTACAGTCCTTTCTGTAGCACTCTGAACTCTTGGCCTGGGTCCCAAAGCTGGGATATTAAGCAGGGAAAATCTGAGGAAATTTGTCATACTTTTGTGACAATTAAAGATAATTCTTCCAGCTACTGACTCTTTGGGGTTTTGGCTCTCTTCTACCTAGCTTACCTTCAGCTTGCTGGAAATCGGCATGCAGGGTTAAATTCAGCCTAAAGGATATTTACTGGCTACGATGAACTGGTTTAAGTAGGGCTGGGAAAAATGTCAGAAAGCTCCTGCTGTGTTGAAGCTGATCAATGTGTAAATAGCAGTGCAGTGTGATCTGCACGGAAGTCCTTCAAGGTACAAAATGAGATACACTTGGGGACAACATTGAGGTGGTGTTTTAACAGTTTTAACAGTTATACTGGCTATATGAATAGCTAGTATGACTAGTGAATGTAGGAGGAGAATTTGACCTACATGTCATGCAGTAAGAAGAGAAAAAAATAGAAAATCAGAAGAATTCTCTAAATTATTTTGGAATTTCATTTTTCAGTTTTGATTGACAAGACTAGGTTTTAGAATATTAAGTTCAAGTCTCTGCTCTGCCATGGTTGGAAAACCTCTCAGGTTTCCTGCTTTCTTTTCAGGTGGAGAATAAAATAATGCTGTTTCCCTGACTAAAAGGTCTAAAGACAGAAATGATTCAGAGACACTCGGGTGACTGTAGGAGACAGCGTGGGGGTCCTGAAGCAATGATATCTCCCCTGCAAAGGAGAGTTCCTTACTGTCAAAATAAGGCATTAAACACCTTCAAAGTTTGAAAATCATGCTTAACTCAGCAGCAAACCAATACAGAAAAAAATAGTGTATTATTAAAAGTCTGCCCCACTGTTTAAAGGTGTGACAAGGAAAGAACAGAATAAATACTGCTTCCCTTTCATGAGATGTCTTAATTAAAGCTCACCAAATCAAGTAGTTTGCCCTCAGACATGCTCCAAGCAAACTGCAAGGGCCAGAACAGAAGTCAGCCCTCTTGCATATGATTTGTTTTACAGACCTGAATGCTCTAATGGTAGTAAGTCCTTCTGCTGTTTCTGAGAAGTGACAGAGTAAAGGTAGCTGGGTGCTATCGTCAAGTTCTTGGAGGTCTCTGGAAGTACGAGAAGCAAAAGGCAGCCATTAGAGTGTAAACATCTCTGCCCATAGATATCCTAACACATAACAAATAACAATATACATTCTATTGCACATGGTCTTTTCTGGAGCGTACTGAATGCTATTTCCACATCAAAAAGAACCCGACATTTTTCTTTTGATATTAAAATCTTCTGAGTTAGGGAATAGTCTCATCTCCAAGACATCGCTGGGTTTTGGTCACGGCTAAGCATAACAGGGGCCTCTTCTGCAGCCCCTTAAACTCTCAGTTAAAATCCTACTATACTGGCATACAGTATTAGTTCAGGAAAAATAACTGCTCTGCGATGCTGAGTGTTAGATATACAGAAGTGAATTTGCTGCTTGTATTTTGATGGTAAGTGCATTCTATTTCAAATATATGGTGGAAAATACACAGCAGTTTTTGAAAGATGTAATGGAAAATATAACAAGGAGTCAAGTGCTGCAAGAAATACTATAAATATTTGCATTTCTAAATATTAGTGAAGCTCATATGCCTTGATAGTAGTACTACATACAAGCATGTTATAAATACTGGCTCAGTCTATTTCTTCATCAAACATTTCAAAAGAGTAACTTTTCTAGAAATAACCATTGCATTCATCCTTCATTTCTACTGTAAAGTAAAAGAATGCAACTGAATCCTGGGTGCTTCACACATTATTAAAATTCATTTAAATAGATTTTTAAAACTACTTGCTGACACAGATTTTCCCAGAAAACTGTAATGGAATAAAAGGAATGAGGTAATTATGGGCTCACACAGCATAAGCAATTGCAGAGCCGGTGGATACGTCTGTGTGTACGCTGATCTACAGTAGGGACCAATCTCTAGCTGCCTCACACAGTATGGCTGTCAGTGAGAAAGAGCAAGTTTGGAAACGGATGAAGGCTTTCCTCCCGGATGTAAAATCCCAGAGAGAAACCCTAGTAGTTCCCTGAGGTGTAATACATGAGATTTTTCTTATGTATTTTTAAGACAGCCATTTAAGCAGTGTACTCTGTTATATGGAGCAGGACAGGATGATACTCAGAAGATCATAATGGAGCCAGGAATGCAAACAGGTCTCTCAATTCTTCAGTCCCTTCTGAGACCTGCTGTAGTGCCAGGTACAGCATTGGTTTGGAAAACTGATGGGGAAACTACAAGGTTCCTGGAAAATGTATAGAAATTGCTTCAAAATTAAACAGTTTTGTTTTGCTCATTCTGATTTCAGAGTTTCCCTCTGAATAAATCTTCTTGGAAATTCTGGGGAAAGATGCAGAACAGTAGGCTAATGTGACACTAAATTACTCACATGTTACTCTGTGCTCTGTGTCATCTACTGATTTAAGAAATCTTTCTTGGGCTCTCTAGATAAGAGTATTGTCTATGTGACTGCCTGTACTGGAATGCCCAGCTCAAAAAACAGTGTGTCTCTTACATGGATTCTACAAAACATTAGTTAATCTTTTATCATGTACTGCAAAAATGCAGTTTTTCAATCCCCAACTGCAGAGACAATTGCAAATGATGGTAGGTTATTTTGGTCTCCATGTACTTTCTGTCAGCAGGCACCTTGATGGGTATTTTTAGGTATCATAAAGTGGAGTATAACTAGCCAAATCTTTACAAATGCTTTACTAAATTATATATTGGATTTAGCACTGAAAGACATAATGCTAAGAAATCATGACAGTGTTTTTCTGGAGGAAAAAAAAAGGAATCTTTACAAATCAGCCAAACCATTTTGAATATGAGATGTTGCTGTACAGTGGAAATGACTCTCTCTGGATTTATTTTTTTTCATTATGAGGAGGAAAAAGCTGTGTGATTGATGCTAATCCAGGAAGTTATTTTCCATTCTTGACCTTTTTGACCTCAGGAGGCCTTGACCAGATCTTAGCTGGGTCATCTGGCTAACAAACTTAGTGCTCACTAGTTTTGGGAACAAACAGTATGAGAGAGTGATGTGGCTAGCATCACATCCACAACACCACATCTAAGGTCAGGTCAGCTGATGTCTTCCAACATACGGCTCAAACACATGCCTCAGGATTGAAAGGATGCCATGGTCACTATGGCAAATTTTCCTTTTGATTAGCTTCAATTCCATTAAATTGGAAGCTAGCTCCTATTCCAATTCCATTGAGTGGAAGCTAGCTCCTATTCCATCAAAATCCTTACGTACAAATTGTTAAAAGACATCTTCAGAACAGCTTTTTAAATACATACTTGGATGCAACTCTGAAATATTTCTGGATAAAATAAAAAGCTATCCCAAGAGGCACCAGAGCAACAAGGAACCACGGAGTGGCATATGAGATCATTCCAATGGCCGACAGGCAGAGTAAGGTGGATCGTGTAAGTGACTCCAGAGTTGGAGGAATGTGCTAGATCAAAAAGAAGAAAATACATAAGACAAAAATCACAGATAGTTCCACTACATCCCTTTCCCTGTAGAGCCACACGGAAAGTGGAACAATCATCACTGTCCACTAACTGACATCCCCTTTATACCAAGAGCCTTTCTGTTCCTACTGGTCAACTACTGTAACATGCAGAGGTTAAAAATGAGTCATAAGGATTTTCTAGAGGTCAGTGTTTCAGAGATCATGGGGATGCAGGAACCATTTCCATCTTGTTTAAAAAAACAGGCAAGAAAGAGATATTGTTCCTGATATACCAAATATTTACAGAAATAGCATGCTCTTTCTCAGAGCTTTGCAATTTTTCTTCTGTGTTCCCACCACCCTTCCATTCAGGATTATTGCTCATCCAAACATTTTGATTCACAGGCACAGCAGAAGCATCCCTTTCTCTCCTGAATGCTCTAAAATTATATGTGCTACAGCCAGGTGTGGTCATCTAATTATTTCATGTGTACTCCATATGCTAAAAGTTGTTACATTTTACCCTATATATTTCTAATTTGAGTAACAAATCTTATGTTTTGCTAACCCAAACTTCCAGCAGAAGCAACCAGTCCCAGTCTGATTGTGAAGAGATAAGTTTAATTTCTATTTGCATTTGTCTTTTTCTGTTATCATCCCCAGAACTGTTTTTTATTCACTATGCCTTTCTCTGCCGAGCGCCTATTCAGTAGCTAGGTGACATTACAGAACCAAGATGTTCTAAAAAAGAATATGTTGATGTCTACCTGATCGATGATATTTGTATCAGCAGAGAAGCGATTTAGAATTAGCCCCAATGGAGTTGTATCGAAGAACCTTTCAAACAAAGTAAAAGCAAAAAGTCAACTGACAAGACATTCCATTTTTTTTTTAATACAAAGCCTGTTGAGATAGAATACAAGTTTGTGTCCAGCCATTTTCCAGATCAAGCAGCAAACATGAATAATACACCAGATGATAATGTCTGCCTTCTGATTATCCAAATGCTTCTCTTAACTTATTTTTCCCCACTAACTTTTAAGCCTCCTCTTCCAAAGAATCTGTGGTCTTGTTCTTTGCTCTTTCATTCATGCTCTGGCTCCCTTAGGAAATAAAATCCATCCGAAAGGTCACCTCCTGCCCCTGGCTGCTGCTCAATTTCCTGTACAGGACAGGGCACTGAGACTCAAGTCACTTCATGAAAGAACCATGATAACTGTACTCAGTTTGCAGGCACCCTGTTGGCCGAAGCCCTCCTGCCCACATCATTCAACTGCAGGCCGATTGTTCAGCCTTGCCAGCCTTGAACTAGGTCTGCACTCAAAACCTTCCTCGACTCCCAAATCCTGAGGGTTGCTAGATGTCTAGATGCTAACCAATGTTAGACACTTTCAACCTCTCATAAAAAAAGTGGTCAGAATTTCACATGTTCCATTATGAAAATGTTTTTCCCTTGATCACTTTATTTTCACTCTTTGAGGATTCAAAGGACAAAGGACAAAGGACCAAGAAAAGAATTTTTAACAGGAGTACCCTCCCCTTTACGAGGAGCAGTTTCCAACCAAGTAGCTTTTCAGGAGGAACCTTTATTTTTGCTGTACCTGATTGGTCCAAGGATGATCTTGTTGAGTAGATTATGGTGTAGGTTCTTGGCTGCTGTGAGGCCCATCCACTCCACAGTCAGAGATGTGATGAGGCAAAGGACAATTCCAGCTCCAGAAAGGATGCTGAACACAGCAACATGATAGGTCTAAGAAAATGACAAATGCATCAATCCTGGAAATAAACACACTGTTTTTTTTTCCTTCTATGAAGACCCCAATCCACTGCTCTTCAAAATTAATAGCTGGCATTTATCAACTGGTATGTCAGAATGCATATACTACATAGTTATGTTAATAAAATCTTTGACAAATAAAAGAACTATCTTGGAAAAGTAGTTCATCAAGTTCACATAATTAGAAGACCTGGCTATGTTCAAGATCGCTCAAGCTACTGATGAGCATCCTTCAAGACCCTGAAGTGCAAATACTTCGAACTGTGAAGATAGACTGACTGGATAAGTATGTAAATATGCAAAATGTTAGCTGAGAAATTCAGCAACCGGAGTAGAGCCTCTCAAGAACTTAATCATTTGAGAGACCTTTGGAAGTTCCACACCATCAAGTTCGAGTACCCAAAAAATGCACAGAGCAAATCCTAAACTAATCTGACAGGACTAAAACCAATAGAAGCCTTCTGAAAGTTTACCAAGTGATTTCTGGTGAGACATTTGTATATAAGTCAAATCTACAGCAATAAGCAGATCCTATTTAAATAGTTTTTATCTGGTAGGACATTGCTGGATGGCCAGCACTTAGGAAAATGGGGTCATTCACTTAGTTATTAAAAAACACAGATGGAAAAGTTTAGCTTAAGTTTTCTGCCTTTGAAAATGTAAGTCAATCATTTTTCAAATCTGAAACATGCTTCTTTTTCAGTTTTGTGTGTTTGAAAAATTTGAAAAAATAGCTTTATATTTTAATAATTTAATTCTATATAATAAATGATCTGACTACATTTACTTGTCTTTCTAACTTTTATATGAACAAGAAATAATTATTTAAGAACACTTTTCTTTTCTAGCAAAGTCCAAGATATGGCCCACCTTCTTTGTGCTCCTAGCATCCTCCATGTTCCTGGGTTCATTTGCATTGTCTGTGGATGTCCACGTAGCCAGCCAATAATCTATGGCTACTATAACTGAGTGTTTTAACAACTTTGAAAAAATCATCAGAAATAGCAAGAAGAATCCTCCAGATGTCAGATATCTCCAGCAGGTTTTCCATGGCATCTTTGTCCTGAGTCTCAAGACAGTTGACATATTATCATCTTCATCTTCTTCCTCTTCTTCCTCTGTGACTCAGACATTGGATCAAATTAGTCTGGATTCAGAACTTCATAGGGAATTATTCCTGGTATTACTGGATTTGATTGACTTTTTTTTGCTGTTGTTTTGAGTTGTTTTTGTAGTGGCAAATTAATCACTTTAAAACAGCAAACACTTCACACGTCAGGCATATTTTCATAAAACTTCCCTCATTCTTTTTGAGCGACTCTGTAAACTGTCAATCTTTGAATAGATACAGCTTTGTTAACAAAATATTTTTGTAAGTCAAGTTTTTGGTTTTGATGGTAGATATTAGGCCTGGAAATTCCAAAACCTTTCCCAGCTTGTTCAGCTTCTTTTATTATATAGTCAACAGAGCACATAGGGTTACACGGAAAGGTGTAAAGTGTTCTTCCAAGCTTTCCATCCAGAGGCTCTGTCATCTGTTGCATAAGAAAACTTCACTTTGACATTATTTAGAAATACTAAAATTTTATCATTATCCTTTTATATAAAGGAGCTCAGACACTGGATTGAGATTTCTTCCAGTCCTACCTTTGATTACATGATAATCACTCACATTATACTGAAACACAACATAGGGGCAGACCTTTGCTCTGCCAGATGGGTATTTCATATATGCATACACATTACCTTTTAAAGATTTTTTTTTCAAATAATAAGACTATAACATCTCACAGCCTTGCAGTACATACTTGAGGAAGGCAAATGTTGACCTGCTTTTACTAGACAGCCTTAAGTTGACAGTACATGAAACAAATTTCTGATTCTGAACATGAAAAATGAATTAGTAGGGCAGTTCCTGAAGTTGAAATTACACACATGTTGGGCTGCAGATAAAATGTAGTAAATATGGGTGATTGGAATGTAATGTCAGATTACTCTTCAGCTATGAAGTTACAGATATGTATTTTACGATCCTACAGTGCCCGTATTTTGCAGGCATTCTGTCAACTATATGGACATGTCTCCTTTCCCTGTGTTTTTCTATCTTACCCCAGGAAGAAGATACTGGGGCTTTGTATCTCAGATTAGGTTTTTGGCAAAGTTCTCCTGTATAGATCAAAAGCAGGAGCCTTCAAAAAGCCAGTGTGGTTTCTATAGTCGTTTTAATAATGCCATGAGAATCTGTGTGGTTATTGCTCTCTAATTCAAGCACAATGGCAATGTTACGTGTTAACAGAGTAAACGAAGCGATACCTTCATCTTCATCTTCCAGCTGTGCTTTGGATTCTCTGGGGTACATTGCCCTTCTAAGAGTTTTTCTCTCCAAAGTAGTCTGGTCAGCTTCCATATCCTGTAATAAGAAAATCTTCTCATTAATATGAGAATTCAACTGTCTGACACTGTCATAGCACCAAAAGGAACTTCAAAGAGAGTTTATTTGGATCACTTATTTAACTGAAAGAAAAAACACTGTATTTTAGGATTTATCTTTCAGAAAATTCATTGACTTGGTCCTTCTTTGTCAACTTTCTTCCCTCTCTCCTTCCTTCATTCTTTCATTCCCTCTCTTCTGGAATCATAGAATCATTGTGGTTGGAAAAGACCTTCAAGATCATTGAATCCAACTGTAAACCCTTCAACACGAGCGATAATATGGCTCTCAGGAAATAGGATTATGAGGAACTTTAGAAAGCCACTTATTTTACTTCTTGCCAAAGGATCAGCTATGCACATCATCCCAAAAGGATGTTTGTCAAATGTGCTCTTGAAGACCTCCCATGATAGCTATATCACACACTTCCTAGACAATCCATTCCATTTCTCAAAGCTCCTTACAGTTCACAAGCTCTTCCTTAAAGTAAGGTAAAAACTTGCTTGCTGACATTTTTTGAGTTTTTAAATTCATTGAAAAAAAAATTCCTTACAGAAAGCACATCCTTGCACAAATGTTCCTATTTACCTTTTCCAATTCTTGATCTTGGCGATTCATCAGAGTTTTCCAGTGTTCATAAAGCTCAGTATCTTTCGTTTGGATATCTTTCAGTGTCCCTTCCCTAAGCACCATTCCATCCTTCATGGCAATGATCTAAGAGAGAAAGTATTCAATAAATCTTCTCAATGATGTGACCATAATCACTGACCTGAAGCTGCAAGACATGTCTTAGAATTGGTGTGATTACCATTATGCAAATTTCTCTGTTGTATTCATAAATATTTATCAATAACTTTTTGTTGATGAAGAAACACGCATTTTCATAAACTGAATTTTCTACAGCTGTTCTTATCTGTACTCAAATTTACTTGTAAAAAACATGGACCAGACATTATAGGTAATAGTCATACTTGCAATTAAGTCAGAATGCTTCTGTGGCTTTCAATCAATAAAATTATGCAAAAACCTTGAAAGTAAAATTGTTCCTATTACTATAAAATACATGCTGTAGAAGGTTATAGAATCAGGAAGAAGGAACTCAATTACAGCCAAAAATAGTGATCGCATCCCATGTCACACTGCTTCAACTGTATGTCCACTATTAGCAGATCTGCATCATGGTGTCTGCTCTCTTACCCAGTCAGCATGTGGTAGATATTGTAACTTATGTGTCACCAGAACAAGGGTCCTTTTGTCTTCTTGGAGAAACTTCAGAATACCTTCCTGCATTAAGTGATCGCTTAAGTGAATGTCCAGTGCAGAGAATGGGTCATCCTGAAATAAAAAATAATAAAAAAGTCAAAATAGAGTTTTTTTTTTTTTTTTTCTTTCAAGAGTTTTCTAAGAACTGGAAACATCTGCCATTGATAATATTTCAGCACTCTCTAATGACTAAGACCTAGTGAGAGGGCTAAACTATGAAACAGTGAACTAGGATCCATTACTCTTTGATTCATAACAATGACTCAGATGAGTTCTCAGTCCAGATCTGTGCAGTGCTGACAGCACTGACAGTATGGAGTAAACCTGATTAGGAAGACTAGATCTGAAACTTCTCATTCAAAATGGAAAATGATATGATCTAAGACAAATTTCAGCCTAATCTTGATGAGAATCTGACACGGATGAGATGAACAGGGGCAGGTGTTTATTAGTTTCCTCCTAAATAAGTTGCAGAAGTGCTTGGTGTTTCACTTTGCGTGACTATGGCTAGCAGTAAGACAATATTTGGACTTAAATTCTTGACTTTTCCTGGGGTCTCTCAGCAAGGAAGTTCATATGCAAATATTAAACAGTTGACTGCAGAATGTTCGGCCTGTTCATTCTGTTCATGCAGAATTAGCTGCATTGCGATACTTTACCTTATCCAAAAATGCTGTTGATTTTAATAGAACCATGCTGATGTTCGGTCATCACTGCAAGTGAGTGCAAGTTGAACAATCTATTACACTCATATGGTTAATCACTGTAAAAGATCCATCCTTCATCAGCCTCTCAGTATGCTTTGGTACTGCCTCTAGTGGCTGTTTATTCCCTATCTCTATGCTTCAGATTGGGAGTTAAATGCAAATCCCTATAGGAAAGCTAAATATAAGGAATGACAGTTTTATTACTAACTTTCCATGCTTAAAATGAGAATGAATAATCTTACCAAGAAGACTATGTTGGTGTTCTGATAGAGTGCTCGAGCTACGCAGATTCTCTGTCGTTGGCCACCACTTAAATTAATCCCCTAATGAATATAATGGATCAGAAATATGCGTATTTGAATAAACATTATGATAGAACATGAGAAATGTGGTATTTTGTGATTATACAGAGTTCTGATAAAAAGCAAAAGCATGGCTGAAGTGCTAATTCTGTTGATAAATAAGCGTACAAATGACAAGAGCCTGGGAATAAAAGTTTGCTTGTTTGAGGTCACTGTCAAGTAACCATATTTTCTTTCAGGACACAACGTACAGGATAAATTTCCTGTAGCACTTATAGCAAAAACTCCTTGCCATATGAACATTTTGTAACATACTGCAGGTACGAATTTTCCACAGCTTTCTGATGAAATACTAATTTCTTGAGTACTATGTTTTTCACGTGGTAAAATCCAACACTGCTGGAGAAAATGTAACAGTATTTGCATAAAGGAAAAGTCTGATTTCTGAAACAAAATTAATTATTTAGATTTACCTCTGTCCTGAGCTCTCCAGATTAGAGATCACATACTAATGTTGTCTACTTCGTAACACCTTACTCAATGTCACGGCTATCCAGAATGCTGTAGCAATTAATACAGAGTAACTGCCTTAAGTCCTGGAGAATTACTAGTTACTAGTGAGGCTGGGATCCCAGCCTCTGCCTGTGATGCAGACAGAGTCTTCTTAACACATACGCCAAGCAGACATAAAAGCTGTCATATTATTTACCCTTTCTCCAATTTCTGTCTGGTCACCGAATGGTAGTAAGTCAATGTCAGGTTGCAGAGAGCATGCATCTGTAACAGCTTTGTACCTGTAAAAAACATGTAGTCACTGCAATTATTTAACCAGTGATTTTCTTTGCTAGCACAAAAATCTCCAGCTCAAATTCATTCCTAAGTTATTGAGGCTCTATGACAGCCAGATAGTTGCAAAAATAAGCTGGCCAGGCATCATAAAAAATGACATTTTTATTAGAGATCATTATCGGTAAGTCTGCTTTTTACAGATGCGATGACTTAAAATTACTGAGCCCATACCTCTCTGCCATGAAAGTATTTTGCTGGACTCTGGAGTATTTAAAGCCATTTTAAAATCAGTTTTTATTCTTCCCCTGTTTAGTGCCTCTTCATTTACTTCAGTGTAATGTTACAGGACAAAGGGTTCTTACAGTACTTCTAATGTTGCCAGAATCAGGAAACCATTTACAGGAACTCAAGATCTCTTAGGACATTTCTAACTCTGTGGGGTATCTTGGATGATATGCTAACAGGCAGCTGGGATCAGCCTGTTTGAGAGTGTAAATCAGCCTTTCTGGTTTGATATGAGTGAAGTTTGGTTGATTTGCACTAGGTAAGAATTTGGTCCCTTAAAATTTTATGGGTTTATCTGGACTGTGAGATATTCACTCATTGCTAATATTTATTGGGCAGGAATGCAGTCATGGATCTTAGCATAGCACACACTGAGAGGAATAGGATGAATTTTTTTCATGACTTAAAGTCAGAGTTGCTTCTAAAAGCTTCAGCAATCTGTTTTCCTTGAACCAAATCACTTTTTCCACTGCATCTCTTAGCTGACCTTTTAGAAGGGCCCAAGTGCTTAAGGACAAATGCAGGATAGGAAAAATAGAAGCTGCACGCCTCAGCTATCACAGGCCTTTTTTTCTGTATTTTCCAAGGAAGAATTAAGGTTATTTTCTTGAGGAAAGCACTCTTGGGGTACCCCATCGTAGCACATGAAGTGGCTGCCCTGGTATCTTGATCACAGCAGTATTAGAACATAAACTCAATGGAAACTATCTAGTATCTCTGCTTCCAGAGTCCTCTGGCAAACTCAGGCTCCGCTAAACAAAATGAAAGATGTCATTCGTCTCCAAGGATGAGATTCGTCTCACCTAACTTTAGCTGCTTGAAAAATATACATATCCAAAGCAGAGAGAGAGCCACTGCCAATGTTTGATTTCTCACACGTGTCCTAGACGCTCATCCCGCTCAGAGAGGAAGCCCTTGAAGAACAGTTTAAAGGAGAGATTTGCCTTTGAAAGGGCTGAAGTCAGGTGATCAAAATCCACCCCAGTAGTACCATGGATCCTGATATTTTTCTGAGTCTGCAAACCTCCCTTTTCTGCCACTGCAAGTGGGATAGTAGTTACCTCTGCTTGTTAAATGGGCTCCCAAAGATAATGTTTTCCTCCACCGTTGCATTCAATAGCCACGGCTTCTGAGCTGCGTAGGCCACTGAGTATCTGTTCCTACTAGAGATAGGCAGATAAACATTAGCAAAAAAGCAAAGCACCCCTGCGAAATATCTGAGAAGCAGACTAACAATTAGTGTTCATAAAAAAAGAGAAACGTGTAGGCAAAGCAATGGTTACAAAAGTGGAGATAAGAGCTTTAAATGAGATCTTTTGTTAGAACAGCACCCACTCTCTCCCCTAATGGCAAAAATCTATATTATAGGCTGTTTTACTATAAATTTCTGGCATACACATACCTCAATTTCATATCTACAATTTCAGTGCAGAAGTGATTTATAAATAGCCAAAATGATGAGATTGTCAGACAAGTTATTAATTTAATTCATTGTGCTCTGGAATTTTAGATTATTTTACAATTTTACATGGCTGTTCACCTGAAATACTTTTCAGACAAATTATTAATTTAATTCATTGTGCTCTGAAATTTTAGATTATGGCTGTTCACCTGAAATACTTTTTCTCAGTGGATGCTTTTTTAAGTCTAGCAGATCCTCAATGGACTGACATGATACTGGAAAAAAGGGCAGTTCAATGCATATTTGGAAGGAATCATTGCAGTCTGCCAATTAATTGTTAGATAAATTTTAAATGACTAATAATTTTAAAGAAATTTAAATATGTTTAAATACCTAATAAAATGTGTACATTTGTTTTTTTTTTTTTTTTCTGGTTGATTTGCCTGTGTGCTCTGGCAAAGAAGATCATACAGTCTCAGATATTTTTATGACATGCCTGAGATGTGTGAGGAAGCTGGAGTGAACCGGTAATGACTTGTAAATCTGAATGCTAATGATCCTTCTCAGTCTCTTTGTTTACATCGTGTCAGACCAAAGTTTTGGTATGGTTTTGCCTGGAAGCATCTAGGTTTGCTTTTGAGAGAGAGGGCACTGGGGTATGAGAAATAGCTGGTTAGAAGCAGTCAGCAGCATCCCCAAAATTCTTAGGAGTTTTAGCAGTTCGATATATGCTAGTATGGAAATATGTCCTCGGGATTATCAGCTATCAATTAATAATGTGGCTCCCAACCACAGCTATGTGTGCCACTACTTTTTTTGCCAAAGATGAAGTGTTTTTCGTCTAGTTTGCCCTTCTTTTAAAACTGCAGGCCCTTTCAAGAAAGTCAGGGGTAGCATTACCAGCTGGCTTCAGCTGCAGCACATCTGGCTCCCTTTGTACATTGTTGTCCACCTTGCTGTGGTGCACAGCTGGGAAGCTGGAACAGCACAAAACCCAGCGCTCACCAGAAAACACACAAACAAATGTACATAGGTAGTGATGTCCCAGAGGCTCACAAAACTCCCAGGGGTGTCAAATAGTTGTTGAGGGCACTTGGTATCTCTTGGCCAAGATTTGAGCCTTTCTAAGATGTTGCACTTTAAATTGAGGTAGTGGTACAATGGCTAGAAAAGATTGGGATCCACTGGATTTAATACAGCTTGTCAGCTAATCCTATAGTAAATGATTATTGGCATAAGAAAACAGAAATGGCTGAAAAGTACACAGGTGAAGGTTCAAGGAGATTCTGAAGAAAAAAATGAATGTATTCAAATGCACTAAAAATGAAATAATACCTTCTGGAGGCTTCAAAAGAAGGTTCAGTTTCATTTACACTGTAAGTTATGGTAAATGACATTTAGTAAGCTGGAAATATAGAGAATAACATTTTGTACAAGTTTGATACTTAGGAAAACTGGATATTTAGGAAGACATAATTTTAAGAACTCGGAGTTTTTTTGTTCTTAATGGGAAACAAAGTCTAAATAGCAGCAAACAACATTTTTAATTTCAACAGTTTCATATCTATAGTGTGTAGTTGTTGAACAGACAAATTACAGTGATGCTAGAAAATGTCTTTAAAATGAAAAGTATAGTCTAATATCTACTAAAAATTGAGTTATTAATATAGCCTGGATATGTAAAAGGCTATCTATACTGTTCCACCGATGACCTGCAAAAGTTAACAGCTATTCTAATTTCCAATTTCTCTAGGAGTTATGACAAGCTTTGTAGATATCTTTTGTAAGTTACAGGTAACACATTTTTATTTGTGAATCAGAACAGGATTTGAACAAAGTAAAATGAGTCTGCATCAAGATAGCCATGACACTACGACACGTAGGCTTTTCCAGTCAGTCCTCACTTCTTGAGGAATGTATTCATGAGATACATTTTCAAGAACACGCAATGGCAGTATGAAGGAGTTTGCAGCTTTCCCTTGTTATTAACTGTCATGTCAACAGTGTTGAGGACATGGAATGCTAGTCCAAGGAGGTATGGAATAGTGATGATGTCCATTGCCAGGAATGACGATACATCACTGCAAACTGCAAAACCTAAAACTGCCAGGTAAATGGAAGCAGACATTATAAAGGACAAAAAGAAAAAAAAAAAAAAAAAGTTATTTGCCTAACTTCAAAAAAAATAGTCCTTCCTCTCCCAAGCCTATGAATGCTCCAGATGAAGTACTTTACTGCTCACACAGAAGTGCCTGCTTGCCGGCTGGGATTCCAGCAACAGCAGCCACACTCTGATGCAGAGTATCCAACTCCGGCAAAGGGCAGAATCATTCTAATAGCAAAGCTCCTCTAATGCTGGATTCACGTATTTAACATCGTCCCAGAACTGGGACACACTACTTTATGTGCTCAGACCAACTCTCTTGATAATTCTTGGATAGAGGAACTATCGGTGTGTTTTTTGGAGCACCAACAGTCAGACAAGATGTTACAACGTGAGAGGTGACTAAGCACTGTTGATTGTCTTTGAAGGGTCAGAGAGCCACAGATAAAGGCTCAGAACAGACATTACTTCAAAAAAGTTAGTCCTTTATTCACCAGAAGCTGCCAGTCTTCCATACAATGAAAAAAGTTACAAGAAAACAAAAGATGGGGTCTAATGAAGAGAAACACAGTCAAGTCAAAGAAATAAACAAACAAAAAAGAAACAGAAGAAAACCTAAATTTCTGCTATTACAAAACAACAAACTTTTATTAAGCAGTGCATTATAATGGTAGGCAAGAAAAGAGATAATGCTCTTAAGAATATGTTTGGGAGAGCCTGTTTGTACCGTTTCACAAAAGCTGGGCACAGGCCCTTTTAATTCTTCACCATAATTTCCATTACAATCAAATAATTTAATTGAATGGACAAAGACTAATTTTAGGATCCTAATTTCTCAAACTCTTCCTCCTTGGCTAGATATTTCATTGCATGCCTAACTTGACAACTATGCTTTAGTTCTCCTGAATTCAGAGGTCTGTGAGAACCCATGTTCATGAATAATCTCATAAATAAATACATGTGTAAGACCTTTGCTGAGCTGGGGCCTTCACAAATAAAGGAGATTAAGTATTTGGTCTCATACTTTATTACTCAATTCAAAAAAAGTGATGCAATTGCAGGTCATGGGAGTGGGCTGAAACTGAAGCTCCTGAGATTTCCATAAAGAACCTTTTATTTGCACAGTGGGATTAGTAATCTTCCCTTTAATTTCTTTACTTACTGAAATGTAACTGTCTATACTGATTTTTATTCTGTATCATAAAATATACGTATTCCACAAAATAGGGCATGGGGTGCTCAATTCTAAAAGGTTAGAAAAGAGTAAATTGATCAGATTGATGAGTTATATTCATATGAAATTTGACTACACAGGCTGATCCGTCAGAAACATATTTAAATCAAAGTTTTAAGCAAAAGTTTTTTTAAAAAAGACTTAGCAGAAGGTTGGACAACTTGTATGCTAACTCTGGACCTTTTAAAACAGACTAATGCATCTCTAACTGGGCTCCAAACCCCTCAGCCTGCAAAATGAATATGGAGGAGAATAAAGGGATACAAAATTTCTAAGATACCACCATAACGGTGGGACAGACCATTTACTTCGCTAATACAGGCAAGATATTTCCAAGGATCAAGCACCTACTATATCCTACAGTTTGGACCAATTTATCTTGTTCTATCTTCTGGTCATTGCAACTATCCAGAGCCGCCTAGGCATCACTAGGAGTTATGCAGACTTCGGCTGTTGACATTTATCCAGTCAACCATTTGTCTCTCTATGGATAATGTCCTTCTTTGTATCCTACAAACTACTGTGGTTGAAACCTTTGATAAGCTGTTGCCCTTTCTTTGTTTGAGTACAGAAAAATCCATTTGTGAGGATCTATTTCCTGCATTGCTCATGTTTTTAATTTGGCACACAGTAACCTTTCTGCACACAAACAAGTTCAACAGATAGAAGTTGTATGCCAAGTGAAGATGGTTCTGACTGTATAACGTGGTGTGGATGTGAGGAATACATGTCTCTGTTCCTCACATCTGTCTCTACATAGACTTAACCAGGTTTGAAGCTCATATCCTTTCTGAGCTTCTCATGAAAGGCTTAGCTGAGTCACTGGGTCTGCACAGTCTCACACTTGAGTACTTAAGAAGTCTCTCTAGTCCATTGCTCACTGGGAAAACCAAAAACCTTTTTTTTTTTTTTTTGTCTAAGGTTTATAATATATGTGAGAAATATCTCATTTAACTGGGAAGACATGAAACCTGGCCTGTAAGAGTTGTCCTGGCCAAGATATTACAGAAGGAAGCACTAACACACTTTCGTAATACAGTGACCTGGTGACAATCCTGGTACCACAGCAGCAATACAGTACCCAAGCTCCACGATGGGCTTTCAGAAAGATTTATGACAGGTTTGCTGCAATATAAATCAGACTAAAATCTGATCCATCTGAATTTGCTGGGGAATTCACCTAGGCTGCATTTCATCCCTGGATCAGTAGCTGCATTAGTCATGTATGAGGAATCCTGTGGATTCAAGTGCATAAATAGGCCCTTTACCAGGATTTTGTTGAGCACAACAGCAGCATCCATTTAGTTAAATATCTGATGTATGCTCCTGTATTCATCTCTGTGTCAGGCAGTCTGACATTATCAGCCAAACATAACCATGTTTGCATTCAGCCACAATGCAGTAGCAAATTATAGGCTGGAATGAATACAGTCACTCAGTGAGGTCTCAGATAATTACCTGTTCGCTTATCGAGAGATTGTTAATCAACAGATAATAATAACTTAGCCTCTCTTGAACATTTTGATACCTGAGAAGAGTTTTTTGGAGAGTGCAGTTTACACAGGACAAAACATGAATGGCTCTATGCATATTACTAATCACAGAATACACTCATAAGGCACTGGGCAAAATGTGACCTTTACTGGAAATCTTTACTTGGAAACACTATCAAATTTAGGAAATAATCCTGAGAAAACATCTGCTAAATCTCAAACTCTTCTCAATAGGAAATGATAAACGTTCAGCAAGTCCCAAATACTACTTAAAAATATAGCATCAGCAAAGTAATGATTTCTGGTCTCTGTCTCATAATGATACTGCCTGTTTTTTTTCTCATAATTTCCTTTCAGTACAAGTTATCCTTGCTTCCAAGAGATTCTCACAGTCTTTCTCAAATACGTCTTTGAAAAGTCATGAGAATAATTTTAATGCACACTCTGGTCAATCCTTTTTTTTTTTTTTTAATTACTCAGAAAACAAAATGCCTCGTTGTGATGGCAACATTCTCATTGCATGTTTCAAAGGAATTAACTGTGCCATATACTATTACTGGAGGTCATGTATTCTTTGTTCATCAAAGTTTAAATTTGTGGCTGACTTAAAAAAAAAAAAAGTTATTCTTGCCTTGGCTCCAACTGTACCTACTACTCCAGTGAAATCATACATTTTAGAATAGCAAACAGTGACATACAGCTAGAGAACAAAAAACACCACACATATTAGTACAGGAAAATAAAAAGTATCCAGCTTTCAACCTTGCTGTAGGAAAAAGATGACAAAACAATTCAAGGGATGTGACAACAAAAGACCCTCCCTGTCTTCTATAGGACAAGAGGAAATGGGTACAAACTGAAACACAGGAAATCCCACTTGAATGTAAGAAAATACTTCCTTACTGTGAGCATAGTTGAACATTGGAACAGATTGCCCAGAGAGGCTGTGGAGTCTCCATCCTTGGAGATATTCAGAACCTGACTGGACATGGTCCTAGGCAACCTGTTCTAGGTGGCCCTACTTGGACCAGATGATGGGGTGCTGGACCAGATGACGAACCTCTTCAGAGGCCCCTTACAACCCCAGCTATTTTGTGATTCAGTTGTTCAAATATTCATTAAGAATATTCATTAGCATGGTAGATTTAGAGAAACAGAATTGATCTTTAAAATCACAGAGACAGTCCCACCTGGTATCTATGTGAAGTTCTAATTCACTGGGCCTGAATTCATGTGGATCCAGAGGCCTGAACTCCCTGGCAACTCTCTCCTCAACTACAGCATCTTCTGAGCCTTAACTCTCTTGGTATTCAGTGTCTCCCAGCTGCTTTCTGTAGATACTAGTGTGAAGAATTACATCGTTTTTTACAGACTGAGGCTTGGGCAGATACCAGGGATAGGGGAAAGCACTACTCACATGTTATTGTATAACCTTTTTCTGCTAGCAGAAAACATAACCTTTCCTGTATGTCCATGCTCCCACACATCGAAGAAGCTTCAGCCTGTCATTCCATCACAGGCATACAGCTGCAGTATAACAGCATGGAAAACACAGGAGCTGGCTTAATAATCTAGGTAGCAATCCAAACCAGAGCCCTTTTGTTTCTTTTCCATTTGTCAGTTATCCCATCCTTTCAATGCTTCTTGCAGAATGTCATTATTTTCATAACTTGCAAGTGTTATATGAAACATTACTAGGCAGCAAAACACTTCTGATGAGACACAACAAATGCAAATTGCACCTTACTGTTCTTACCAAACAGCTGTTTGGAGATATTATGGAAATGCCTGTTATTTGGCACATTTCCTTCTTTAAAGAATACAGCAATTAAGAGCTACAGGAAACATACTTGCTCCAGTGAACTTTTCCCTCCAGTGTCTGCATCTCTCCCAAAATAGCAAGGAGAAGTGAAGACTTGCCACAGCCAACTTGACCCACAATCATTGTCATCTGACCTATAATAATAATAGCAAATAGGTTTTTTAAAAAGAAACAACCAATTCAATTCAAGACCACCAGATGCAATTCTAGAGCACTTTAAATAGGTGGCTACATATGCTATTACTGAGTATGTTAATGATCAATATTGCATGTAATCACCTTTTAGAATACTTTGAGAGCATGCACTAATATCCAGTGGAATGAGAATACCTCTATGATATATTATCATATAGTGTGTAGAAATGTGTTACATTGGGAAGGTTATTTAGGATGAAATGATATAAAGTGGGGAGTACTTATTCAGTCTGTGGTTCCATGAAAATTTGGCCCGATCTAATAGGTCACTGCAACTGAAAAAAGAAGTTCCATTAACTGTTTCCTGTTCTGCTGTACTCCCGTATGCCCTCCTCCACTCTGTAGTCTTACTCTGTGGTGGCACTAATCCTTGTCAGATATTCTCATAAACCGAGTGGACTCACAAACTTTGCTAATTAGTCCATTTGCCAGGTTAGCTTTTCACCAACTGATGAGTTAAGGTGTTAGACTGGATCACCCAGCTGGCAAGCTCATGGCCTTAGGTTGTAAGCATCTTCGAGCAAAGAGCTTCTGCTAACATTAAATGTTGGAGAAGGCCAGCACAAATGTCTAAGAGTCCTAGCGGTGCAGTGAAACAAAAGATCAAGAATACCTTGGGCTGACCTAGTAGTAACTAACATCCAACACAGTCAGCCTAAGGTAACAAGCTGTTTTAAAACTAAGCACTTGGTAGAATATTAAAATAAAATATGACTATTCAATAAGTAATATCAACTTACTCTTACCAATAAGAAATACCAACATAGCAGTGTCAGAAATTTAATTTCAATAATAAAAATAATAGTAGAAAATAATAATTAGTTTTCACACTTGCCATGTAAGTTTTCTAAGGCAAATCAATGTTTTGTAAACCTGTGCAACTCCTCACAACTCCTACAACAAGGATGCTGTAGATTCTAGAAATTTACAGGACCTCAGAGACAGACTGGACAAGTACTTGAAAGCAAAAGTAAATGGGCCTCACTGAACAGACAAACTGCATGAAGCTCAGGAAATGCTCTGAGCTGACAATACTTGGACACCGGGAAAGAGTAAGGTTGAAGAATGGGGGAAGAGGTTATAAAGTATGCCAGCTGTGTCCCTGTGCACCAACTGGTAGCCACTGCTAGAAACAAAATATGGAAGCAGATGAATCCTTAGTCAGACCAATCTAAAATTCTTTTTTAAAAAACGACTATAAAAATAACAATGAATTTTTGTGTAACCATACTCTACATTTCTTCTTAGTGTTGACTTTGTTCCTACTATTTGGGATTTTTATTAATAATAATCATTAATATTAATAATTTATTAATAAATAATGAATGATAATTAAAATTTTGCTAATTTGTAGTATTTTAAATTAATGATAAAGTTTGACAACTCCTACAGCTCATGACCTTGTATATCTTTTCACCCTTCTTCCTTATAAAAACTAAATGTTTTGTACTTTTGTGCATGCCATGACATAAAGAAATGCATTTAGTCGCAATTTGATATTACATAATTCATGTTTAAGCTGTATGTTTATCCTACCTGTTGGGATTCTGATGTTTATATTGGACAATGTAGCTAAACCGCTGCCCCAGGAAAAGTATCCGTTCGTCACCTACAAAACAATTACCACATGTCAGATATGTAAACAAATAAGGAAAAAAATTAGAATGTCTGACGTGGGTCTAAAATGTTACCAAAAATCTTGATAAAATGAGGTATGCTCACGCACACAAAAATAAAAGGTTAGAAAACACTGTCAAACACAGATAAGTTTATGATTAAGAAATGTTATATATACACACATATAACATGCATAAAATACAGTAGAGGGATGGTCTTGAGTTAACTCATGTACCAGACTGTCAATTCTATTGCTAAGAAGAAATATGTAGAACCATGGTCCATGGCCTTGTTTGTGCATACTTTCTTTGAAGTTAGCATGGCCATGACCCATTCTTCCCATAGAGAACAAAGACATATTAGGACAAAATTTGGTGCAAATAATCATTTAAAACTAGCATACCTAATTCATATGAATTTTGTCAGAAAATATTAGAAACACTACAGCACATTCAATCGAATATGTTCTTTATAAGCAATAAATGGCAAAAACGAATGAGCAGTTTTTCTTTTCTTAATCCTGTGATTGAGAGTAAAAGAGTGCTTGGGCGGAAAGTCTAAAAAAAAATCTATATTAATTTCTTCATATCTGATTATTTTGTGGATTTTTTTTCCCTACAGATTCATGATTTCTTGATCCTCAGAGGCCAGAGGATCACTATAAAGAGCTGTTCTTAAGTAAATCCACTGTAAGGAGTGGCTCTGAAGTAAATCTTCTCATTTTAGTTCTGGCAAAAGCATCGGTTTATTTAAGGGCTTTGGGCTTGTTTTTGCAGTGTGCAATTTGCCTTAGTTGGTACTATTCTAGTACTTGTATTGTAGAGCAAGAGAACCTGTTGCTTGTAAAGAATGAGCTGATGCTTTCAAACCACCTTGATTGCGATATCATCTATCTCCAAAGGACGTGTTTGCCTCCTTGATGTCTGTTCATAGTTTTCCAGCTGATACCTCAAGGGTTGTCTCCTGTTGATGGCCTTGGTGTGCTACATGGTGAAGTACAGAAGGGAGCAAAGTTGAAGTTCTCAAGAAATGACAGTATTTTTTGGTCACTTGGACAATCCACTCCCTTTCCTCCCACCATCCTATGTCACAAAAAGAAACCAGTGCTTTTCCATATGTGTTATAAGAAAGAAACACTGTTCTGAAGCACATTTTACAATGTTCTAAACACCCTTAACTGAATCACAGGAAGTATCTTCATAATGTTGGTTTCCCATGTGGAACTTTAGCTATGTCATCCTCTTCAAGATAACACTAGGTAACTCTACCCTACTTGAGGTAGCTCCAAACAAAGCTGTGTCACAGAAAGTGCAATGGCATGCAGAGCTACCACTTTGATTCTTGGAAGCAGACCTGCTGTGGGAGTGAGAAGCGGATCAGATTAGCTTGGCTAGAGCACCTTGCTAATGCATGATAGTGATTATGGAGCTAGATCATTCAGGGCTCTCTTGAGTATTTCTAAGTGACACTGTGTTGAGCTGAGTAGGTGTAAACTTAGTGATTCATTATAGCTGGGCTCTCTGTAGTGAAGGATTTAACCTTTATAGACATTACCTTTATTTTTCCCTCTCCCCATCATCTAGACTTTGTCTGTCTGTAGGGCTGGGTGAAAAATGGACAAGAGAAACAAACAAACAAACAAACAAAAATACTGAAAATGTGGTTTTTTTTTTCTCCTTTATTTTAATTGCTAAACCAGAACAGCAAAGAAAATGTTGTTTGGCTAACCTATTTAATTCAGCTCAAAATGAAATTTATTTTATGCTAATCCTTTCTTCCCATTGTTATCTTCAAGTTTCAGTCACATTTCAAATGAAATCACCAATTTGAAACAGCTGAAATATTCTTTCTTACAGAAACCTCAAAATAGAAAATGTCTTTTTCAAACTCATCTCCTTGATTTCTATATTATTTTTTTCTTGTTTTTCTTGCCAGATTCCTCAAATCTCTCTCAATTTCATAAAACGTTTAGCACTCCAGAAACAGCATTTTGGAATGAATTCCTCCTCGGCAGTCTCCAGTGTTGTTTGTCCCCCCTCTAATTCTCAATTCCCAGAGCAAGGATGAGTCCTACCTAAAAATGCCCAACACGCCATGTTGGCAATATATGGTACAATCTCAAATAATATACTGGCCATGTACTGTGCAATCCTCATAGACCCAGGAAATGCATGCAGGACATTTATGAAAACAGAGGAGGTTGAATTGAAACCTACATAAATGTATTTGTGTATTTTGAATTTTTTACAACTACTGGCACTTCTGTGGTGCCTAAGTGTGTTTGGGGACCCTTCATGCTATAGAAACATACAGGTTGCTAAGTAGAGGATGAAAAACCTGAAAGAGGAACTGTCTTCTCTAAAATCATTTACGAGTTAGAGCCAGGCTAAACCTAGAACTCCTCACCTATATCTGTTAGGTCTTTGGCCTTTTATTGGGCTATACGGCCTCTCTGCTTGGAAATTCAGTGTCATAAAACAGAACTTACAAGTCCCGTGTGCTTCTTACAGGATTCGTAAGCCACAGAGCTCTCCCCATCTCGCCAGCTGTCATCTCCAATCTCATCACTGAGGAGAAACTCATTCAGCTTCTGTACACTTGAAAAAAGATAGAGAGTGAGTTAAATAAACGCAGATTTCTATGGGTACTTTTCCAGTAGTCTGCAGTCCAGCCAGCAGGATATGTTGGAAGAAATCCAAGGGAAGTTCACGGACTGCCTGTCACTCAGACAGCAAACAAACAATTATTGTGTGGAAGAAGGATAGACGAAAGAAAATAAACACAATGTTAGTAGCTAGAAACGAAGAGGAGAGCTAAAGTCCTGTGATTGCCACTAGAGCTCTGTGGAGTGGTTTCTGTCTTGGCAGCTGTCTCTGCTCTGTGCTGCACACAGTCAGGATGCAAAAATGGGTCATTCATCTAGTTATATCCTCTGAAAATTTCAGTGCAACAGCTTTTGTATGCAATATGTCAGGGCCCCATGAGCTACTCCAGCCCTTACTGTCCTTCCCAGGCCTTCCCCTGCCCCAGGGCTGCCTCTCATTTCAGCCCAGCCTGGGGCCATCTACTTCAGCATTCCTGGTAAAAGAAAGCACATCTTGCTCATGACACTGTTTTCTTAAGCCCAGGTCTGAGATGTGTAACTCATTGCATGGAGAAAATGTGGTCCTAACTCAAGCCTGCAGAATCAACTGCAGAAGCCGTGTACCCAACAACTGGATGTTACAAAGTGCTTCATCTTTTTGCCCCAAATTCACAGAACCAGTGATTAGTAGTTTGATTCATTTCTCACTTCACACCAGAGACAGCACAAGAAAGTCAGAGGAAGATCAACAAGTTGAAGACAAAAGCAAAGCTATGCAGAATTTCCTCTACCAGGGAAAGTACATCAAGCAGGAATTTATCTTCTTGTAGAAGATAAGAGGCTTTTCTGTCTGCCTAAAAAGACTAGGGTCAATCATTACTTTGCTTTTGAATGAGGACTGGTCTGTCAAAAGCTTTCATGTCACCAGAACTACTCTTTAAAGTGAAATGGAGATTCTGACCAAAGTATAATCACAACATCAAGGAGCACATACTCATATAATATACACGTATCTGACTGATGAGAGAGGCCATTGAATACCCAAGCATCCATTCTTAACGCCTCTGCACTTGGGGAATATGAGGTTCCTGGGAGAAAGATGATAGAAAGTAAGCTTGCCAAAGGGTGAAGTTTGTTTTGGCAAATATGGCCTTTAAATAATGTTCTGAGGGGTGTCCAGCAGTATTAAAGAAAACACATATGCCATTTTGATATGAGGGGTATGCTAAACATAGCACAGAGATGTGGAGATTAGGATGATTTATAAAGGAGACTTGAGATTTTGACTAATAAAAAATCATTTTCAACCTAGGGAAATTCTCTCACGTGGCCGTGCTGCTTGGCAGAAAGCTGTGGAGCCCAATGTCTCCTTGACTGTTATTTATCATTGCTGTTACCCAAGAAAGTGGGACCAGAGGCAGCAACAATGCAATGTCTTGCCAAAGTGCCTCAGACTTGGCAAGGAGCAACTATGCTTAAGTGTCAGAAGGTTAGCCTGGTCTTGACATCCTGCTAGTGCTTCACAACTGCGATGTTACTCTCAGCCGGGTGTCAGCCTGTGCAGCTTGGGACAGCTTGGTAGCGCGCATGTCTACATAAGTGCCCCATGACCATGACTCTTTCCATATAGACCACTGAAAGTCTGAAAATTTGACTTGCTACAAACCAGCCTCCTTGAGACTAAATGCTTATTGCCGAGCACAGAGGAAGTTGCTTTGTTTTTCTTTTTCAGGTTATTTGGAGAAATAAAAGAATGTCTGGCACATATAAGAAGCAACACAATTTATACGTTCCCTTTTTTTTTTTTTTTATGAGTATTTTCCACTTCATGCCAATTTCATCCTTGTCCCTCTCAAAATCTTAACTCAAATGTCTACCTTAACATGCCTCCTACTCCTGTCTTTCCTTACACAAGATACAAAGTGCAAAGGCTTTACCTTTGTGGAGGTAAAGTTAAGTTAGTTGCTCTTCACTGTATGAGCAAGGCCAGTCTTGCTAGATAGTTTCACCTACCCTCCCTGCGTTGGGTAGACCCCAAAATCAAACTAGGTGAGAGCGGTGGTGGTTGATCACACTGAGAAGGAAAAACAGTCGGGCTCTGAAACCAGACTTGGTTCTGGTGAAATTACAGAAAGAAGAGAACATTTCTTTGTCTATATATCATGCAATAAAACAAAATAAACAAAATATTTACTTTGTTTTCTCTAAGGTCTTTGATCATTCTGAGCTCTACTTCTAATTCTACAAAGGCAGGGGCAAACAACCCTTTCTTTAGCACTTTCCCCGTTGTGTTACTGAATGCAGGTGGTCAAGGGTTGGAGGAACAAAACGGATTCTTACCTTACAATGGCCTTGACTGCAAAACGAACCACAGTGGAGAGTAGAAACAATGGTGTGACCAGGATGTGGAAGAGCGACAGGGATGCAAAGGCCTGCGCAGGCTGCAGAGGCTTGTCATTGGTATATGCATATGTCACGAAAGTCTGTCATATCAGAAAAAGAGCGTGTCAGGATACAAACTGTCTGAAAAGGGATGAGGAAAGAAAAGAAGCAAGACATTTTGCTCAACCAAGGCCAAGAACTAAACACTATATAGTTGGGGTGAATTCCACTAAATCAAAGAGAAAAATGTCTATGGTTAAAATGAAAAAGATTTTTAAAATTTGCCAGTGACTTCAGTGATTATGCACTTAAGCATGTAAAAAAATCTCGTTGTAAAATTAAAGCATTTTTGTTTTGAAAGGTTTTGTAATTGATTTCAGGATTTGGATGAAACCTACCCAGAAAAATCAGCAAGATACTGCTAAAAGTTAATTTTTTTTTCACAGATATAGAACTATTATCGTATTTCACTCAGTTCTGGAATACGCCACCAGCTGAGTAATGACCTCAGAACTGTGTTTGTCAAGATTTCTTCCTCACCAACGTGCTGCATTTCCTCTAGCCTGATGTTTGAAACTCACCAGAGGAAAGTAAAATTTATTTTTTCCTCTAACTCCAGGTTAAGGTTTTATTTGAATACTGAAATGATGGCTTAAGCTGTGCTTTTAGAGAAATGAGTTCCATTGCTAGACAGTGGAAAAGCAATGCCACCTGCAAACCCTGCAAAATGACAGCTTCATAAATGAGTCTTCTTTAAAGTCACTAGGAAATTTGTGGGTGTTATTTTTGTTGTTGTTTTTTGTTTGTTGGTTTGCTTGTTTCTGACAATGAAGTTTTATATTTCCTTGTGTTTTTATCTGTCCAAATCACAGCCAGTGGAATATCAGCTTTGGGCATTATCTATCTCACGGACAACAGAGGCATGCCAACTCATTTGCAGGTTTTATGAGCAAGAGTTTCCACAATAACAACTGTGTCATTTCTGTCTTTCCTTCTCTCTCCTTCTTGCACTTTTTTTTTTAAGGTAAAGGTGAAAAAAATCATTCCTTACTGCAAGAACAGCTGCTATTGGTATGGCTGCATTCATAAAAACTGTGGAAGAGAAACAGAACAGGCATCAGACTATATGAAGCAAGAAAAACAATCTTACAATTAGTTGCATGGCACTACAATTATTTCCAGTTCAAGCAATTAAAACTCCCAAAGGAAAATTCCTCTGTGGGAACAAATTTCCTTCCCTGATACAGAGATCTTAAACATACAAATAAGCCAAAGAATTATATCATCTGTATATTTTTTGAACTGGGATAAAAAAATTAAATGTGCACAACTGTTATGCAATACAACTAAAATATTATCTCCTCAAATCTTCTACAGTGCAAGAAATTTAGGCAGGAATTTATCTTCTGACATATTCAAAACTGCTGATGTTATCCTGAGACTCCTTACTTTAAAACAACTAACTGTAATGTCATAATGAAGTTGACAGAAGATCTACTACAGAAGAAACATTAACAAAATTTTCTATATACTTTCAGGTTTCTGTGTTATATATGTCACGTCTTTTTTTAATCACATCCCACAAAAAAAAAAAGTCACAGGCACAGCTGGGTCTTGATTTAGGTAAAGGAATTTTGACAAGAAGAGCAGGATCCATTTCTGAGAGATAAAACCATAGTTACTTACTGGAAAGAGATGTATGAAGTGCAAAGGTTTTAAGACTAGTGAGTTCCTTCATTCTTGTTTCTTCTACACTGGTACAAAATATATGCTCCCAAGCATAGAGCTTTAATAACTTAATACCCTTTAATATCTCATTGGTTTTCTTTAATCTCTCAGTAGAATAGTCCTGTATTTAAAAGAAAAACAGAGGTAAGAAATTGAGAATGGCTTGTAGCTTTAGACAGAATACTTTCGCTCCCTCATTTTTGTTGCAAATTGAAATACAGATTTGCAATTTTGTCTGTTTGTGATCTTATACATGCCTTCAGTTGTCATTCAGAGTAAAATAGAGACTTTCATGTTCTTTGGAAATATTAAAATGATTACATTCACAGAGAAAAAAATAAAGAGATCCTCTCCTGAGAATAAAACAAACAAAAATATCTGAATCCTTCAAATTGTGTGAAACTCAGGAAGGTGGATCTCTAGGTCTGTAGTGTCTATAATAATAGACAGGAGGTTCCATGTGAGTTGCATACAGAATGGTCATGAAATAGGTGAGATGTTTACTGAAGTATTTTGTTAACTGACCCTCACAGGCAAAACAATGCTCGTTTACTTTGGCAACATCATGATCAAAAAGATTTTAATCAGTCAGAAGGATTTCAGAAAAGAGCAACAAGATAGTTTGGGATTACTTCTGAAAAAATACTCTGCTGATAGGAACTGGCATAATCAAGAGGATTCAAGTATGCTAAAGACTATTTCTGTATAGTATAATTTGTTTCCTGAATATGAAGATAAGAGGAATCTTTAAATACTTGAATTCTCTAAACATCAAAGGTTGAATAAAGAAGTTCAAGGATCATGAGAATAAAGTTAAAAATTAGACAAAGTATCAGAAAACATTTCTAATGGGTAAACTAGATTGGACAGTAAAATAAACTTCCAGTCCTGCAGAACGTGCAATACAGATTAATCAAGCAATGCCAGTTGATATCAGATAGCGAAAATGCTTTAGGGTGAGAGTATAAAGTTTCTGGCCATTTCAGAGGGCAGTTCTTCACATTCTTAATATTGTATTTCTATAATTTTTCAGTCACTTGTATTATTTGCTAATGTCCAGAATAACCTGGACTCTAATTGAGAGGAGGTGTGCTATTTGGTGAAATTGCTATTCTCTATAGATAAGGCAAGGTCTGTATACTTTTTCAGTTCCTTGTCTGACAAAGATAGAAGCTTTACTGGGCCACAGAAAAAAAACAGAAAGGGAAGGATGAAGAAATTAAGTGATGCCTTGCCCAAACTTCTAAAATGAACGGGCACTAAAACAAGAATAAAACCCAGAACTTCTGCTTCCTTGTTTTCATTTTTGGATCACAAATGTCACTAAAATAAATTACTTACGAGAGTGCTCTTCTGAGCCTCAGCCAACTTTGTAGCTATGAAGTACTGTATTGGAGCTAACAGTACAATGACAGCGGCACCAACCAAGGCACTGACTCCAAGCAAATTATAGAGTAGGATCACACCCATTATGATCTATGAAGAAAAAAAAAAAAAAAAAAAACATAGAAAAGACAGTAGATTTCAGTGTGTCAGAATGATAGTAAGAAAAAATATCTGTTATTCTAATAAGCAGCTTAACTCTTTGTAGGAATCAAACTACAGATGGAGGCACTTCTCAGACTTGCGCTGAAACCTGATGAAGATGTGCTAGAAACGGCACAAACCTGAGTTTGCATGTCAATTCCACGCAGCTCTGTAGGAAATCATCAAGAGGCTACGTCAGTGCTACTAAGAGTTTAGGTACAATTTTCACATTTGGGAATGGCTCTGATGCACCTACTCTGATTCTGGTTTCAAGACTAATAAAAGCTCTACTACTAGTACTGCTATATAAAGCTATATAAATTGTGCGGAGGCATCGTCAGTGATAACATGACAAATAGAATTAGTTCCCTACTTTTTATTTTTGTTCTCTCTTAAATGAGTCCATTCTTTCATTAAATTTGTCTGTTCAGTATAAAGTCTCACAAATTAGAATCAGTTGAGTTCAACATTTTGAAAGCATTATTTAGATTTTCAGGCCCCTGTAATGTAAGTTAATATACCTAGATACCATTTCTTGTGCCAAATTGTACAAAATTACAGGCAAAAATTTGTACATGGAATAAAGCCTGAAGGTCTTACTCAAGGCCTGATCCTACAATGACATTTTGGGCTTGATATCAGTCTATGCACTGATAGATACACTAAGTAGTTTCTAAGCATAAACATAGTCTTCAGCAGCATATGGCCAATTACACTGTATTTGATTACATTAGATGAATGTATCTTCAGTATTGGCTAGAAGCTGTTCTGCTTGAGGAGGGGGCTGCCTTGACAGTTGCTGTTTCTTGAGATACTCCTTGAAGATCATCTCCTTTGCACAAGGCAAGGATAGCTTGGTCACTTTTTCCAGTTTGCATGGTAGCCCATAGTTACCATGGGTTAGTTCCTCCTTCTTCCTCTTTTCTTCTTTTTTCTTTTCTTTTCTTTTCTTTTCTTTTCTTTTCTTTTCTTTTCTTTTCTTTTCTTTTCTTTTCTTTTCTTTTCTTTTCTTTTCTTTTC
>VZSV01000089.1:1907485-1926965 GCA_013398735.1 Nothocercus julius
CTTTCCTTTCCTTTCCTTTCCTTTCCTTTCCTTTCCTTCTTTTTCCAAAGAGAAGCAATTGCGCTGTTTTGGATGATCGGGAGGTTTTGTTTCCATTAGCCGTAGTAATATTGATGATTATTACAATAGATTGTTCATACCAGGCAGTTCCAGTAATTTAGGCAACTCAGATCTAATATAAGAATGGCTCCTATCCCTTCTTAAATTTGTTTAATGTTTGTGTTACCCATAAATAATGCCCATGCCCATCCCACCCCAAGCTAAAATTTGGAAAGCGTTACAGGAGCCCAGGCTACATGGAAAATCAATGTGGCGTAAGTTACCAAGCCATTTAGATGCCTCTGAAGATTTCCTTCAGGCTAACAATATCCACCTTTCCTTCCTACAGATCTGTTATTCCTCTGTTTCTGTTCCAGCCTTGTTAAGAACCAGAAGTTTACAGTAACTAAACTTCTTGTTTAGATGAGAGCTCCTCTGAGCATTTAATGCTGCGAGTTTTTGGTGCTGCTGTCAGTCACAGAACTGAAGCCAATTGCTCTTCCTTCCTGCCACAGCACATAGTTACAGGCGGACACTGCAAACACATTAATATTTTAAGCTCTGTTCTGGTCAGAGGATTGTGCTGCTGCCATGTGGCAGAAATAAAGGCAATTACTCATGTCAGAACTGGAAGAAGTATGAACCCCTGTTCATACATGACAGGCCATCGTTCTGAAAGCTGCAGACCATAGCTGTGACATTGCAATCCTGCTTAGAAAAATCCTCTCTCCTAGCTGGCCCTTGCAGGGGTAGCCTCCCAGGCTTTGAAGAAGGTGATGGGCCTCAGTCCTGCTTGCTAGTCCTCTCCCTGGCAGGTGCTTTGGACATGATTAGGCAGCTAAGCGCTAGAGGTTCCCCTTTGGATTTTGAAGTAGTCCCATAGGTGTGTGCTAGATGTGTGTGGTGTTTTCAGAGAGGTGGGAGGGTCTCTAAAATGAGCCCTTACTTCGGTGCGCTACCTGAACAGGCATAGCCCACAGATTGGGGCACAGGAACAAGAACCACATCAGCTGATTAGTTTCTATGGCAACCAGGTTGTTGATTTGTCCCAGCGTCATCTCTCCCATGGACAAGTTTGATGTGGACAGCCTCAGGATCTTATTATATATCATTGCCTGTGGGGGAGGAGCAAAATGGAATGTGTGAAAAGGGTATCATTATAAAGCAATAGCAGCATCAGGACATTTCAAACATCATTATCGGTGATTACCTACACAGCCTTTCTCTCGGTCTCTCAGCTGAGAAAAAGAAAGAGAGAATGAGAGAGAGATCGAGAGAGAGAACAGACTTTAGACACCCCCAATTCCTCTTAAAAGGACTGGAGCTTAATGTAGACCTAAAATAGAACAAAATCACAACTAAACATCAGAATTAAGGGACTAGTCAAACAGCTTTTCTTTAATAAACATTCCAGTGAGCCTGTCCTTTTGTGACACTCTCTGGCATAAGTATTCTGGTAGTTAATAGTTATACTCAAATACTCAATAAAATAATTAAATTCGTGTTACAGAGTTTTGATTTGTGTGGGCATGTACTCCCTTCAGTTTCTCTCCTTTACCTGGCCATCTATTTCCATAAAATCTGTAGGAGCTTAATAGTGGCAATCAGGGCTTACATCTACTAAAATTTTAAAAGACAAATATTGTAAGCCTTAGCTATGAACAAATATCACATAGTGCAACTTTAAGTAAGGTTTTAAAATAATTTGTGCTCTTCATCATGTTTTGTTTGTAAGCAAGAGAGCTCCCATAGAATTAAACAGAAATGTCTGCAGACCATGGTGAGTTATATCCGCTGCATATGATCCTAAGAATTCCCCATATGGCAATCGGGAATCACAAAAGCACGAGGAAATAATCAGGCACTGATTCCTCACCTAGCTGTAATATCTACCCTGGTAGAAAGCAGAAAATGTTTGAAACAGCTACACCAAAGAGTGCACGTTAAAAGAAAAAAAAAAAAAAAAAAAAAAAAGCTTCCATGTCGATAGGATATTTGTCAATACGATATTCTCACAGTTAGTTACTTACACCTGGAAGATATGAATTTCAGCGACTGTTTTGCACAAGGTACTACTACTCCCTGAAGAGTTTGGGTTCAGGATGTTCCTGCCTCAGCTCCCACCCTTAGATACAGCTACTGGCTGCAGTTCATAAACATGACTTGCACACAGGGTTGGAGATGACCGGGTCCCATCCCATCTAATCTGAGAGAGCTCTGTGCAAAAGGGCTCAAATAAATTTTGAAATGAATATGCAAAATCACCACTCAGGATATACAGACAGTATTCCAGGAAAACAGAGCTTGGCCAAAGATACTGTGCAAGTTGACTTTTTCACAGCGAGCAAGATTAACACCATAAGCAAATGCACAAAGCAGACACAGAGCCAAAATGAAATCATTTATCTTCATATATCTAACAGCATGCATTCTTATATGAACACAGTGAGTGTAAAACCTTCATGTGTTAGTCTTTTAGTATTTTCAGCAAAAGAAACTGCTACTGTTAGTTTGGCTGTGTCAGTGATACTCGCGTTTTCAGTTTTCTGTGTAAAAATACACGACCTATCTTCTCTCAAAATACTGCTGTTAATTGACTGTTTAGATGAAGGGCAAGATACATGAAAGAACAAAGCTGGAGATATTATTAATGTCTTTTTTAACAGATCACAGGAACTGTATCTTAGCTCACCAATAAAGCACCTCGCAGGTTGATGCCAGTTTCTGTAGTCACATAGTAGGAAGCCTGCAGGAATGTCCTCTGTAAGATAAGGGCCAAGAAGAGAAGAACTGCCAAAACATAAACATTCCTCAGGAATTCCTCTGAGGAGAGGTATGAATTTGATGGATCCTTCAGCTGAAAAGAGAAAAAAAAAGAAATGATATGACAGGAGCATCAGAGGGATTGTCTATTAAGGAGATAGAACAAAGAGAACCAGGGATTGCTTTAGAATAAAGAGTATTGATGGTATTACAGCAAACATGGCTACATAGAAAATAAGAATTCACACTCTCCTGTGTATCATAATCATTTGAATAGAAATTGAATGTTGGTGCTCAGGTCCAAAGACATAGGAGACCTTTGAGCAGTTCTGAAATGAATTGTTATTAGCAGAAAATGGACAGTGAGGTCACCAGGTCCACCTTATCTTTAGTTTCTCAGTAGAATTATGATGATTCTTTTTGGGGACAAATATGTTACTGAGTACAAAATAAACCTCATTCCACCTGCACCATGAAAAAGATGAAAGAAAATATTTATTATATGGAATTGTTTATTTGTAATGGATTTGCTTATTAAGGAAATGATTTCATTCCAGAAATATAACCTAAGGAAGAATAAATTTTACCTGTGGTAAGGCACCATTCTGAAAAATTAAGAATATGCCTTCAAGCCTTTCCCACAAAATGATATTTAAATGCCTCGAAGAGAAAAATAAAAAGATACCTTGCTTGAATCACTTTATTTGTTTTCATTTTCTAGTTTTAACATTTACTGGGCTGCCTGTTTCAGCCAGAGAAGGAAGTAAATGTACCAAAATACGGCGAGAAAAGCTGTTCTTTTGGTATTTCTGATCCAGCTGGAAGCAGGATGCATTGGAATTCTCACAAGATTTGGAAACTATTTGAATGTAAGCCCCATATCTAAACCCTTAAAGGTTCATTCATCACTCTTCATATTGTCATCTGCCCTGAGACTTGCAGACAGGAGCGAAGCGCTCTGTTCCCCCCGTGCTGGCTTCACTGCAGTGATCCCAACGGCACCACACACTCATTCCTCTGGCTGACCCAAAGGATGTGTAGTTTGGGGTCTGGACTTAGCCCATAATAGAGGGGTGTTTGTTTCCCATTCCTGGACAGACATATTCTGTGATAATCAACATACCATAAAATTTCCAAAGCCATATAGGTACTCAAGCATTTATGGGCATCTAATGGTATTTTAAAACAGGCCAATGTTTTTAAGACACGTACATCCCCATGAAGTAGTAGGACAAAGTCTTTTAACCAGCTTGAGACTCTTTGAAATGGAGATACTTATGTGTGTGAGTGGTCAGATACATTTGAAAATCCTTTTCTTAATGTTTTCCTGCATCTGACTCCTGCATGTGTACAGTGGGCACAGCAACAATAAAATATCATTTATAGATACATGAATGTGCATGGAGTTCTCAGGAAGGAAAGCTAAGGGGGAATAAGCATGAAATTCAATTAATTCACCTTAATTCTAGACAGAGACATTTTAAAGGAGTAAGCCATAATAGCGAGAACAAAGTAAGAGAAGGTTTATCAAAATCCATAAATTAAAAACCAATGTATTCTGAAATGTGTTCAAGAAAAATAGTCACTGTCACTAAGTCAGTCTCTTGGCGTGGTTTCAAGTTCTCTAATGATTTTAAGATTCCCTTAGGCCAATGTTGATTAAAACTTTAAATACCACTTCTGTGGGGAGTGCAAAAGATGAAGGAAGGAGGGAAAGTTGTGGATTCCCAAATTTTAGCTCCAGAAATTATCACATTCAAATTAAAATGCTCTGTTTGTTCAATATGCAAAAAACACTATTTTTTAGGGAAAAGATGTACTTTGCCTTTTGCCTTAAATCCAACACATGAAGTTTCAGTGATGATAAAGAGCGTAATTTGTTAATTTGCACAGTTGAAATCTCCTTCCTCAGTGAAATGGGTAAATGAGAGTCTGAAGCCAAATTCAGTGCATTAGTCAAGAACATGAATTTCAGGAGCAAGCAGTCAAGCAGAAGATGCTTGGATAAAGTGATGTCAGTGAAATGCTTTATCTGAAGGGCAGATCAGCTCATATGATCATATATCAGCTCATTCAAATCCAAAACACTCCCTGCATAATGTGCGTTTCCATATCAGGAAAAAAAAAAAAAAAGATGTAGGAAAATATAGTCCTCACATCTTGTCTGCTGTTGACCAGTAAAATAATTTTAACTTTGTCTTTTTTGTGGAAGCCTGCCCTATCTGCATTGCACTGTGTGTGTCACATTCATATTAGGGTCTTCCACTTCTCAGAATTATAACTTGACTGTCCCTCCCAACGAACACCCAATTTCCTTGAAGGAAATAATGACAGTAACAAAATGAGAATCATAGACATAGGAGCATGCAGCCAGATATATTAAATGCCTGATATGAATCAAAAACTGATACCAAACAAAATCTTTCTAGCAGTGTTGTAGGGCTACCTTTTCTGTTGCATTTGTGTTGTTGGTTGTATCCTGGAAGCCCTGGACAATGCCAGAGATGCATAACGGCCCAGCAAAACCCAGCAAGTCAGCCAGGTAACGGAACGTGCTGCTGAGAAGAATTGGTCGTCCAAAGGCGCTGTACATTGCTAACCATATCGAGGGGCTCCGGTTGGGCTGCTCTGCTACCTTTTTCTGTAAAACAGAGGGACAGGTGTCACTGCAACTGGAGGTCTTAATTTAGTCCCTGTCTGGTTATACAAATGGTTCCTGAAGGATATTTTCAAGTAAAAGACTTAGCAAACACAGTATAGATATCAACAGATGTCAAACACTTTTCAGAGGAAATTCAAGTTCTGTCTCTTCTTGGTAATCGTGGTTCCTCAGCCCTAAACAGTAACACTTTTCTGAACCTGTAGCCTCAGACACAAGCACAGAGTCATCATGCTGGCACACAGCCATTGTGCTTTGCCACACGTGCAGCTCAGGGGAAGGTCTGACCTTTCAAGCCCTCAGTCATATGGGGAAACTTGCTTTCACTGTAGCTGTGAAACCACTTGGTCTAATAAAGGCTTCTGAGCAAGGGATTGAAGGAACAAACCTAGCAAAAACATGGACAGATACCTGCTGGTGTGTCATATGACTTTATTGTTTATCTTGATGTTTTCTATCTCTTGGATACCTTTCAGGAAGATTCAGTTCAGCTGATCACAAATTACTGGATGCAAAAAGGTAAACGTAGTGGGTTATGCTGGGAAGTAAGATTAAATCATCCAGTGATCCTCTCTACTCTCTGTTCTCTCTAGTTCTGTTAATCTCAGCAGCATCAGGACTCTTGCACTTAACTTCAGCCTGTGTGTACCTCCATGTCTGGTCTGAGGAGATCTGAAGTTTCTGAAGTCCTTTTCATCTAGAGAAGAAAGACTTTTACTCAGCAGATCTATGGCCTGCAGAATCTTTTCTTGCACTTCAGGCAGCAGCTTTTGACACACTAAAAAAGCATCTGTCATTTTTCAAGTAACACAGATGCCTGCAAGTTGTAACCCAAGCCAAGCCCTCTTGAGTGTTCACAGAGGCATTTTAAGCACAGCCTAGTAATAACAACAACCCCCTACCCAGCAAAGCAAGTATGTCTGTACTCCGCCTGCTTCATGTCTTTTTTTTTCTCTTTTCTCATTTTTTTTTCACTTATGCCACTTCAACAGTAAGAGAGAATATGCACATGTTGCCAAGAATGTACAAATATACCAGAGAACGAAACAACTGCTAACTAGCTTGGTCATAAGCAATGGCCAGAAGCTCAGTTCAGAAAAATTAGCAGCACTGGGACAAGTTGGAGCTAATATGCTTAAGTTCATCATCTCTCAGAGGCAGCTTTTTGTCTCTAGATAAGGAGAATGGATGTCAGAGAGAAGTTATGGGAAGTTATGGTGTAGAGTCTATAATTTAAAGTTGTTTTTGCGCTTGAAGATGAGTCAATCAAAAACAAACAAACTCCCATTGAATTGATTTCAAATTAGCTGCCAGAAAATGGCACTATTGAACATTGAAAATGACACTATTTTCACTAGAAAATGATCATGTCAGGGCACTTCTCTCTTATTGAAACCATGGTATGGTACAGGTTGATCTTGTCTAAATAGATACTACATGTGCTTCTGCACTACAGATGCATTGATATCCTCATTGCTTCCAGATAAACAGAGATTAAAGAGATTAAAGCCGTAGATTTAGGTGTGAGAAAGCTACATCTCAGCAACCCTGAGCCCAGGCTCTCCTGTAAGTCTCACTAAACATGTAAAGATTCCTGTAATCAAATGTGGCATTTACAGCAGTGTCAGTGCAGAGCACGAGGCACAGCTGGGTGTGAGTCACCTCGTTTGAAAGAACACGTCTAAAATAGTTCAGTTGAATATCTCCCATTAATGTGGCTATATCTCTGCAGTGGTTATAAAGAGAGGCTGGGTCACTTCAGAAGAGCTCCAGAAGAATTTCAGAAAGTAGTCGGAAGTAAACTACTTCTTTTGATTAGGCATATAGCACAAGTCTCCCAAGGAAAAAAAAAAAAAAAAAAACCCCGAACTCCGAATTTGCTGCCTTTGAGCTATACAAGAGCTCATGTCCTCTTCCATCAAGTGTTCTGAACTTTAATGCCTTGAAGAACTCCTGAGAGGAGCTAAGATCACTTATTAGGAAAACATTTTTAGTCTGTTAGAAACAATAGCACATACTGTTCTGGACTTTCAATTATTGGTAAATTTCAGCCTTATATTAAACTAAATTAAATTAATATTTCTTTTTTTTTTTTTTCAGGATTATGCAACAAGTTCCAGATAGAGTACCTTGGTCCAAAAATTTGGACCTTTTAATCTTATTAAAGAATTCTTTATCTTCAGCAAAAATGCCAACTAATGTTGTAGGAACTGTGAATATGTATTAAGAAGAATATACACATTTAAGGTCACAAGTCTAACCTTATGTGTGATGTGCACTGCTGCTTATTTTGCAGAATCAATGTTCCTAGTCACAGTTAGAATTTTTCCAAAATTCTCTATCGCTGAAATTCTTTTGGAAAGTTATGATAAAAATATTTGTATAACAAAATATCTAGAAAAATGAGAAAATATAATGTGTCCATCTTTTAGAATATTTACTAATGGCAGGAAATAATGAGATAAGGGAAGCTATTTGCAATATGCTTTAGGCAAATCTTTGCTCAGAAAGAAAATGCAAACAGCATGTTGAAGCAAGGATGATTTTCAAGAGAGCATATTTTATATACAGGTTTATAGTATCTTCTAATTTAAAGAACACAAGATATGTTGTTATGTTTTTATATGTTTTCCTATGTTGCCAACCTCAAACTAGACACAAAAGGAGTAACAAGTGGCCTATGTCTTCTTGTAAGACATACCTTTGGAATACCTTTTGCAATACCACCCACCAGATTAACAGCTAATAAGAATATCAGTCACCACTTACTTAGCTTTGTGTTGTGTTGGATTGTACTATGTTGTATCACAATTAAAATACTGATAGCTAACTTAAAAAATCTATCAAGTACACCAGCATGAAAATGATATTAAGAAGATTAAATGCCTTGGTGTTTTTTAAAAAAAAGTTTATGCCTAAAGAATTTTGAATAGTGAGTGTATCCATAATCCAAGAACTGCTTGATACAAATTTGTAAATACAAAAAAAAAAAAAAAAAAAAAAAAATCCAGAATGGAAGAAGAGTTTCAAATTGTCACTGGGGAGTATTAGCATGGGTCTAATGTAACAGTGGGCAAACCTTCCTGTTGTAGGAATCAGAGAAATTCTATCTAAGTAGCGGAGTGAGGACTTCAGAAGCTATCCCGCTGCCATCAAAGGAAACAAAAAAGGTTGCACTCAGTATTCACAGACTTCATGACTACTCAAATGGCATAATATTATCTTACAAAATATAGCAACCATAAAATGTTGATTTTAGACCCACAGATTTAATCTGCCATATGTTTGGGGCACAGGTTCAGGAAGCAGTGGTTTTGGGGAAACAGTTATTAAAGTTTAACCTGTTTCATTTTCCTTGTTCTACTATTTTGTAGAGAGATTCAGCTGTTTTTAATTTTTGTATCAGACAAAAAGCATAGCAAAAAAACTTCATCTGGGTTATTTCAAATGCATTTTACGATGCTGAACATTCATGCTCATGCTCAGTGTCTTTCATCAAGGTGTGATAAAAGAGATCTGGAGAGCAACACAAGGCTTCTTTCCACGTGGCTGTGAAGTGCAGGCAAGACCAGCTATTTCCAGGCAGAAGCAGGGACAACCCAACTTAATCCAGGGGATTCTGGTGGGCTCCCTTTACCAGCTACAGAAGATAAACATGAAATACACGCTGGCGACAGAGACTGTGATATAACATCATTTCCAGAATGCAGACGAGGTTTCAAACTGAAGATTTTTCCTAATTCTGCAGCTGTTTTCTAACCTAAGCATACACAAGACCAGCATGTTTCTCTTGGGGAGTGAATGGCTGTGAGCTCTGCTGCCAGGCTTTTTGGAGTGTTTCTAGCCCTTTGGTTTACTTTAACATTATCTATGAAGTATTAGTTTATTTTAAGGTTACAGCCTGTTTTAGAATATTAACACAAATGTGCTGGAGGCTAAGCTAATTTGGAGATTCTAAATAATTAAGGAAAACAACATGAAGAAAAAGTCTGACATAAACCAACTTTATAAATGTAGGTGCAAATAACTGGATCCACGCATTTTTGCAGATCTTCATATGTGCATAATGCACACCGGTAGAGCTGCACCCTGAATGCATGCACATGAGCAAAAACACCATTAACTGGCTTTTTGGCATTAGAATAGCATATTTGTGCAGGCATATACAGTATCTGCAGATATAAAGGAGCTAAAGGCAATAGTTTGCACTCAGGGGTGCATGACCATCATTAAGAGTCTGACACAAAGGCCCAGATACACAGGATCAGGTAGGCACCTAAATGCCATTGGTTTCTTTATGTAACATTGAGGCACCAAATACCTCATTAAGGAGCTGGCCTAAGGGATGAGCTTGGGCGTGAAAAGCACAATTCCAGTGACTCAGTAGTCTTCTATTTAAGGCAGAAGGGCTCTGGTGTCTCCAGTACTCTAGAAATCCATTACAAAAAGCAAAATGAAAGAGATGCAACTTAAATCTATTAAAATAGAAACAATTATGTTAATTATGACTTCATTTCAGATTGCACAGCAAAGAGGCCATCGCTCCATTAGTTACTGGGAGAACAGAGTTATTCCCAGCTTTTCCTTGCATTGCTGTTCTAAATTGCTACAATGCCTGGAAAGAAGTTCATCTGGTGTGTGGAAGAAAAGGGTTTACATGCCTTTGTTCAATTTGCTACATTTTCCAAAGTAGCCTTTGCATTGTCTCCATTTATACTTGAGAATTAATCTGTATGTACAAATCAGGGTAATCATCCACCCTCCTTTCAGCAAGACAAATTATTTCTTTTCTTACAGAATCACCAGCTTTAAGCGCAAATGAAATCTCACAGGTTTCCCTAAATGCATTCAGAAGTTTCTTCAAAAACTCCTCCCCCTATCCTAGTGAGTTTATCCAAATTTGTTTTCCTTGATGCATGGTTTTGAAATGAGGGTGCAATTATGAGGAAGAGAGTTACTATAACGCCTCCACGTGCAAAAAGATTTCTGTGTTCAAATATCCCGCTCTGTTTATACAGCTTTCCCCCTTGCTTCCAGTGCACATCTGATAGGAAAGGTCATAATAGAGCCCTTACCCAATATGCCTAACTAACATAGGCTAAATATTCATTAGTTTGTACCCTCCCATTGTACATACAAAGAGCAATTACCTAAATGTACAGTATTTTTGAGAGAGGATTTATGAAGAATAAGTGAAGATGAATGTTTCCAACTGAAACTGTGGACAGAATGTCGTCTGATTTAAGATGTTGGTGTGAGTATTTAAAGTTTAAAGTAAGCTTTCACTTCTAAAATGAAAATAGTAACCACTGGATTAGAACTTCCTAAATGAACTTTCACCTTGGAACGCGCATTCCTGAGTTAAAAAATCCTAAAACTAGGATTTCATAGAAGCAGGAAAAGTTCAGAGTAATACTGTCATTTTTAAGTGACATGGGCATCTTAGGTTACCTTTTGTTCCTCATATGCTTCTTTGAGACAAACATAGTTTGTTAGTGCTCTCATTGCAATTGGAAGCTTCCCGATTGCCTTCAGGTCTACAGGTTTCTTGTGAGCAGATATAATAAGTGTATTCATCCACCAGTAAGTTGCTTTTGAGAGCAAATTGACAAATGGCTGCAGAAACCTCACCCCCAGGTCCTGTAGATCCTCTGGTGGCTTTACCTTCTGAGGGTTAGTGAAAAATACATATTTCTGAGGAGGAAAAACAGAGAGTGTACTCTAAGGAGTTATCTGTATTAATGCCAATTCTTAGTAAAAAAGACACGTAATACACTGTCAAGTTTGCATTGAAAGTAATTGCGAATTGAATTTAAATATAAATTTGCATTTGAACAGGAATATTTCCATTTTGACACCATAACTGTCAACAAATTGAGCAAGCTGGAATGTGGATGCAGCTTTATAGCTTGCCAGTCCCACCCATCTGTCTCATAATAATAAAAGGAACTCTTGGGATGTAACCGCAGTTTAAATTACAACAGGTAAAAGCATATATTTACTTATGCATTCACTTCATACATAGTTTATCTGAATTAGCATGGTATACAATGTAAAGATTACACGTACACACACACACAAATGTGCATGTACGTCTACATCTGCATATGTGTACGTATGTGTGTGTGTTTGCATACAAATACACACACATGCATACCAAATACAGGGTCTAAATCAGGGATACATTTTAAAGAGATGTCAGGTCCCACTGATTTCTATATAATCAGACATTCACAGTTAAGCTGAACCTGGGCCTAAAGCTGACACGTGCCAACACTAGTGGCGCTGAAGACCCACCTTCCTTCCTGAGATATCACAGATGACTTTTCAGATACCAATAAAGAAACCACATACCCTAACTCGAATGACATTAATCTCCACGGCCATGAGCAGCCCATAGAGGATGACCATAATTCCAGTGATGCAGAAACGCAGCTGAGAAAAAGGCACGCCATCCTGGCAGTATCTCACAAGCTTGATTGTTTTAGTGACAAAGGCCATTATCCAGTAAAGAAAGAGAGCTGTAAAACAGACACACACCCATGATCTTTTAAAAACCAAAGCAACACGTTGTAGCTACACCAGTGCCACAGAGGTAGCACTCTCAAGCAGAAATACTCCTTGGCTTAATTCAATGCAAGCATGATGATCCTATATGTCATTAGCTTGCAGGCTGTCAGGGGCACTGTGTGGCATCAGGCATGGTTTGGGACTCAGGCTTGAGCGATCACTTCATAGAATCATAGAATCATAGAATGCTAAAGGTTGGAAGGGACCTCTAGAGATCCTCTAGTCCAACCCCCCTGCACACACAGGGTCACCCACAGCGTGTGGCTCAGGACTGCGTCCAAGCGGGTTTGGAAGATCTCCAGACAAGGAGACTCCACAGCCTCCCTGGGCAGCCTGTGCCAGGGCTCTGGCACCCTCACTGGCAAGAAACTTTTCCTTAAGTTCCTGTGGAACTTTTGGTGCTTCAGTTTGTGGCCTTTTCCTCTAGTTCTGTCAGTGGCCACCACTGAGAAGAGGCCGCCCCATCCTCCTCACTGCCTCCCTTGAGGTCCTTATAGACACTGCTCAGGTCTCCTCTCAGCCTTCTCTTCTCCAGGCTGAACAGGCCAAGCTCTCTCAGCCTTTCCTCACAGGGCAGATGTTCCAGGCCCCTCATCATCCTCGTAGCCCTGCGCTGGACTCTCTCCAGCAGCTCCACATCCCTCTTGAACTGGGGAGCCCAGAACTGCACACAGCACTCCAGGTGTGGCCTCACCAGGGCTGAGGAGAGGGGCAGGATCCCCTCCCTCGACCTGCTGCAGACGCTCCTCCTAATGCACCCCAGGATCCCATTGGCCTTCTTGGCCACAAGGACACACTGCTGCCTCATGGGCAACTTGTCATCCACCATGACGCCCAGGTCCCTCTCTGCAGTGCTGCTCTCCAGAAGGTCATCAGTTTTGTAGTTTATTTCCCAAAATTATTGTTTTCTCTCCTGGGCCACCACCTTTCAATGAGTTCCACAATGGTGGGTCTTCACACAATTACAAAAGTCCATCAAATGTAATCTGATGGGGAAATTTCATACTGAAATGAAAGAAAAATCCCTTAACCTGATAAATATAAAATTGCCTCTGGGAAAACATCCCCACTGCTCATTTGGAAATGCACTCAGTTTGAAAATGAGTCTATATAGTTTAAAGTTTACCCTGCCACCTGGTTTGCATCAGCCAAGGGTAGACAAGTTTGTGAGCTGCAGCTAATTTAGGCAGTATGCATCCCCAAAACATTATCTAGCAATGTCTAGTCAAATTCTTCTGTTGCTGCACCATCCTCTGACTGAGCTAGTTACAGTGAATATCAGTCAGCTGTATTTTTCACAGGAAAATCTGTCTTCTGTCCCTTTGAAAAGCCTGGGAGATGGCATTCATCACTAGGTTGGGCAATGTCAAATTCAACTGCAAAGGGAAGTAACACCACCTATACAGGATGGTTCCTGATCTGATCACAATGAAAAGTGGCCTTTGGAAATAGTCCTTGTGAATGAAGACAAACTATCTGCGTATTCTCATGCCTTTTTTCCATCCTCTTTAATCTAAGCAAGCTGACTGAAAAGAAAAAAAAAAAAAAAAAAAAAGAAAAAAAGGAATAAGCTACCGGTTTTTGTAAGAATACATAAATGTCAGACTTAGACTTACCCAACAGTAGCTTTGGAAAGTTTGATGTTTCAATATTATGGTAATATACTATGGATACTGTGGCAGCCACAAATCCTATTATAGCTGGTAGAAAGAGATGCAGATGGCGAGATTTCATTTGTCTGAAAATAAGGAAGGTATAAATTAGTGAGTTTGGTGGGTTTATTGACTGTTGCTGCATCCCTAGGTGTTCTGCTGCGCTACTTGAAAGGAAGAGCATGACTTCCTTGGAGAGAGAAAGATTTTCGGCCATGTGAATGCTTTAACTGCAGTCAATATTTACTGGCTGTTGCAGTTTGAGAGGAGAATAGCAATGTGCTAACAAAGCTACTTTGTCTTTATCCCATTAAAACCTGGACAGTGTGTGAAGAAAAGCCCCATCCTTCTAGGAAAAACCCCTTACACCTTAATAGTAGGTCTGCCATGTGCTAACGCTACCCATTAACAAACGCAGTTAGCTGGACTACCCACCAGACAGTCACTTACGTGTCTGAAACTATGCCCTCTGCTATTTCACACACGTGTACGAAGAGGAGGGTGAATGTCAGAATCCACCGCAGGTTGTGTCCGGGGAAGTGCAGCCATGTGTTGTGGTGAATCTGGACTTTGGAGCTTTGGCTTCCCCAGCCTGGAAAACAATATTAGTGAAAGAGGAAGGCTGTCACACAGCCAGCAAGCATCAGGTTATCAATCTCCTATTCTATTCCATACCTCTTGCTCAACGGTATGTAATGAATGCAAAAAGAGCAGAGAGGCTATAGGGGCTGTTGTTACAAATCGCATGACACAGGAGTCTCTGAGTTGCCATGTAGCCCCCTCAAGTTAGGCATGACCCTGAAGACAATGGGGAAAACAGATTTCTCAAAACAGAAATCAAAGGCAAATTCTTTGACCCTGGTCAAGAGGAAAAAAAAAAAAAGCAGGAAAACAATAGAAACATCTAAAAGTCTCATTGTCACATAAGAGGGACAGACAGAATTTTTATGATGGTGTTGTCTCCTTTTTCTGTTACATAAAACAGTGGATAAGATTTCCAAAGGCTATAAACATTCTATCCTCCAATGTGTGCTCAAAGAGATATATTTAACTCAAACAAATGAAATCCAATTTATTATCTCTATCTCAGGCCTTGTTAAGAGCAGTGTCTCAGGGAATACTGAAAGTCCCAAAACAGTCTTTTCAATTGCATTTGTCTCATCACCGCAAATATTGAGATAAAGATACTACTACAGAGAAGAGGTGTCGTTTGAACATTCACATTTGGCTTTCTACAAGAATATGTAAGCCACAGCCACTCCACTGTTCTAAATTCCCCTAGAGATAGATTTGTAATTTCTTATTTTCATTTCCATGGAAAAATATTATCTACTTTGCTCTCCTTTTGTTTACAAATGCTGACAAGAATCAAATTATTCTGTTTTAAAAGTTTCCTACACTTACCCTAGCCGTAGATCCAAGTTGTGCATTTTGGATATTCTACAAAATTCATTTAACATCAAGGGAATTCAGTTCCACTATCCTAAGTCCTATAATATCTAATAATAGAGAAGATTGCAAGCTGCCAAGCTTGAATCTGAATAAAACTTCTCCAGAGAGAAGTTTCAAAGCATTTCTATGGTTCTGATTCATCTTTTCATGCTGCTTAGTTTAGATTTGTACCCCAAATTCCCACCCTTTCAAATGGGCTGGCTTCAAGGCTTCTTGGTCAGGCTGTTTTACCTGTTCTTTCTGAAAACTGCTAAATACAAAAGACCTAAGGCACCAGCACCTTTGTAACGTTAAAAGACCAAATGCCTCCAAGCACATATAAACCTGGTCGAGTTTAAATAGTCAAGTGTTTGCAGGTTTGCACAGCTCCATTGAATAACTCACCGATGAACAAAATTGGAAAGGTGATAAATAGCAAAAAGACATGGGGAACCAAGTTGAGGGCATCCACAAAGCAGACATTTCTTAGGACACCAGCAGTGATGTTATAGGCTGAAGCATTGTCATTCCCACAGAATGCGAGCCTCATCGCTTCCAGAAGGCTTGTCCACTACAAAAAAGATAGCAGAGACAAGTTGAAGCAAGAGAGAGGCTAACAAGACTAATACCATTTCTTTTAGCTAACCAAAAACTCTAAAAATGATGATGTGCTCATCCAACCACAACGGAACTAAAGATATGTTTATAATAAATTTATTATTAAGTACTTAGAAATTCACCATCCTGTGCAGTAAATTTTAGTATTGATTAAATGCATACATACTGTGTTGAAGAGCTCTATATTCAAAAGAGTATATTGAGAAAAGGTTTTTAAATTTTTTATTTCTGTTTCTTGTAAGAAAATTCAAAGGCACATAAACTGAAGCCTGTATATTACTGCTTATTTAATGAGGCCACATTCTCTGCATATCTATGCAATATCTCTGTTCATATCCTCTGTTGTAGTTCATTTTCAGTGCAAGTTCTGAACTTTTGATATTTGTGGCTTGGCAGCTTTGCTTTCATTGATATTTTGTGTTTCCTCATCACCCCAGAGAACAACAATGTTTGCATTATAATTGCTATTACAGATGTCACATGCCAAACTCTTAACCAAAGTACCTTGTGTTGAAGATTGCATGGGTGGTAAATCAGTATTTATGTTTGAACCTTTAAATCCTTATGCAAATGCTTAGCTTTATCTGAGTAGTTCCGTGGCTTCCATGTTTCCATTTGTGCACCAAGATAAACTTACATAGCCATGTCTGTATAGTGGGGGCCATAGTATGACCCAGAACTATAGCAAGCTTCTGTTTTTTATCAGCCTATGTGTTACTTATTTACTCATTTTTCTTTATAAGAAGATCAAACAAGATTGAAACTAAATGCTTCCATGCTGGCTTCTTTCTCTGCAAGTTATATGCAGTAACATACTTCTGAAGAATAGATTATATAAACTTATTTGATCTTTTTTCAAAACACAAAGCTTGTCATTAATTCATGTAAATTCAGTAAAGCATATGCATGCTTTGGTGAATGTATCTTTTTGCAGCAACTTTGACACAAATGAGCTTTGTGGAATCAGAACAATACAGACATGCAAAAATGTAATGAAGAAATAGGTTAGTTGAGTAGGAAAACAAGGTTTTTCTTCTTTTCTCAAATAGCTCAGATAAGTTCTATTACTCTATTTATTTAAACAAAGAAAACAAAAAAAGAATGCATAAGCTGCTCAAGTGTATCCTTGGAGTGAACATAAATATATAGATTTTTAAAGAGTTACAGAGTTTAAAGACAAACCTTGAACCTCTGTTTGCTAACCCCCCTTTTTGCTCTATGCTTGCTTTTTGTTTGGTCTGCAAAGCATAATCCAAATTGAAACATTTCAGTGAAACACGTAAAGGAGTTGGAGTTCCAGTGAAAAGAATGTGTCAAATGTAGGCCTTTTCCAAACATACCAGCAAGTCAAGGACTGACATTACCCAGAAGTTAGGCATAGGACGGGGTCATATGTTGGACCACATTTTGCAAAAATATGTGGTATACAAATGTGATCTTACAAGAAATCAGGGAAGAGGCTGAATTATTCACATTCAAAAAATTAAGTGCATAAGGAAGAATTTTCAGCACTGAAATTTACATGCTGACAAGAAAACCTGTTCAATCTTCAGTAGGAATACGGAAAATTTGTTTTCCAAAAAAACTACAAAGAGATTATTTGGGGTTTTCTTTCTTTCTAAAAACTTGACATGTCTCCTTTAAGAGAAACATAATAGCAAAATAATCTTGAAAATCAAAAGTGTTGTTTCCTCATCTTTATTGAAGGTCAGAAGTCCAAGGAAGTCCTGCTGGGAATTTTCCTCCCTTTCCCACAAATATGACTCTTTTCTGACACAGCGTAAGATGATATTGCGGTCTAGTGGTTGGATTGGTACTAAAAGGTAGGAGTATCCTGCGTTCAAATGAGCACTGAATCATTGACTCCCAGTGTAGCTTTTGGCTTCTAGTCAACAACAAAACTGGGAGAAAGTATAAAAACTGTGTCCCAGAGAGCAAGATAAGAGGAAACTTTTTATTTATTTTTTTTTCTAGAAGTGGAATGAAATGTAGGCAGTAGATATTCCTGCGGAATAATGGACTATTAACTCCACTTTTCTTACCTAGGACCTACTAGCAGTTTACAGAGGTTTTGTATTGCACCTCAAACCCTCGTCGCTAGGATCTCTCCAGGATGATGTGTAACAGCTGTGCTGGGCCTAATATTGTGACACTGTCCTTGTATGTCCAGTAACACACCCTCTTAAAAATCATTGTCCTTTGCATATCGGTCATGCTAAAAAAGAGATCTGGCCCTATTTTCAGTACTGACATATAAAGATGGTGCCTATCAGACTGATGATAGTTCTCAACGGTGCATACAAGCAGTCTGTTCAAATACAGTACTTGTGTTGCAGGTTCATTTCAGAAAGGAGACAGAATTTAACTGTTTTATCTAAAAAACAAGAGAGAAAATCAAAGGCAGCAGGCTGGTTAAAAAAAAGTCGGAAGTACTGTGAAGTATTGTATTGTCAGTGAACTGAGATATGCTACCTGACAATCAATCCCCAAGCTTTAAAACCACCAAATACTTCATCATTGATCAGCACATCTGGTGATCATCTTTACTAAAGCTCCATGGATTTAACATCTATTTGGGCATTCAGACCAGTGTCACAGTGCAGTGTTGATCCAATGCAGCTTATGATTTGCACAGGTTTGCACACATGGCCCAAAAGCCCTGGCTTCAGCTCTCTTTCTGGAAATCTCATGTAGGAGGCTCTGGAGATGCACAGATGCACATGCTCATGGCATGAAGCATAAACATCCTTATGTAGTTTCCACATCTTTCTTTAATCAGCTTTCACAGATAGGGCAAATGAACTGGATTAAATTCTACTGAAATGCAAGGGGAGGCTCTCTGCATGTGACAGTCCCATTTGGTTCAAGGCTAAAGTTAGACATTGCTTTCTGCTGCCTCAAGGCATGTCTCCAGATGCTCATGTTGAATTGCCTCAATATTTATATGCTGTGCTCATCTGCAGGGATTAAAGGATAGAACAACAAAGAAAAACACCCTAAGGCAAAAAAAATAAGTTCTTGATTTCTCTAGATAGTATGGGGCATTTTGTACAGCTCCACCGAAGTTAACAGGAGCTGGACAACAAATTTCCAGATGCAAGTGCTCCTCCAAGGGAGCAGTGTCATATCAAGGCTTCTTCAGAAACTGGATAACATAATGGCAAAAATAGTGTGCCCACACTAAAATCCTATGCTTGCAAAGATTACTGTGGCTAGTGGTGAGCACTTCCTTAGGGCTGCAACAGTACATGCAGCACTTTCAAAAGGATCTGACTAATTTTATAATCTAAACCGCATTTTCCAACAGCTTTTCAATATGGGAAAATAAGGCTAATGAGAACTTCAATAATTCTAAACATTTTAAAATTTTAAAAGGCCTCTGCTCCAGTAATTTTCAATGCATTCCAATATCCTTTATCCTTTATCACTTTTTAAAAAAGGAGACATATGGCTTCCAAATAACATAAGCACTTTTGAAAATTTTCACTCAAAACAATGGATCCTAGAAATAAAGACAGCTTGGAAGATCTTGACTGCAGATAACCAATGAAAGGCAGAATGAAAAGGCACTGTTCCTTCCTGTTCTGTAATACCTAAGATTTCATTACACAATATGGAAATGTGAAATGGAATAACAAAACAGAACAGCAAATGAAAAAGAAAAAGAAAAAGAAAAAGAAAAAGAAAAAGAAAAAGAAAAAGAAAAAGAAAAAGAAAAAGAAAAAGAAAAAGAAAAAGAAAAAGAAAA
>VZSV01000089.1:1933885-1968251 GCA_013398735.1 Nothocercus julius
GGCTCGCCTTATGCAACGCCGCTCCCTCCCGCCGCAGCCCCTTGCAGCACCCCAGGGCAGGAACGCTGCAAGGTTTTGCGGGGGGAAAAATCAGTGCAAAAAAGAAAAAAATCTTACAGAGCGCTGTGTTTGGGTCCTTCGCTCCCCAGCAGGCAGTGATCAAGAGGCAAAATGCATTAAAATGCCATCAAAACCTGCTCTCTTTTGTGGGCTTGTATGGGGCTCAACTGACCAAACCCAAAGGAATCTAAATGGAGAAGGAGTCAGGAGCACAAAAAGGCTTTAATAAATTAGCACTCTCCTACACGAGGAAATTGCCTCAAGTGACCGTTGCGGTGGCAGATCAATTTGCTGTAGCTCGCAGCTGAGCACTTTCCACTTCCATTTCCTTGGTTTATTTGAGTCACTGAACAGGAAAGGCCATTTGCAGTCTGGACAGTGTCCGCGCAGCCGGCGCTGCTGCAGGAGCTGCGCGCTCGGGAGCCCCTAACTCCGACGGCTCCCACGTTGCAGCCTGGGCCGCAGAGCTCCCGCTAAGCGCAGTCCACGGGCGCACCGGCCCCAGGCACCCAAGTCACCAGGCCCAAAGGAGCCCTCGGGCAATACTAGCTGGACGGGGGTACCTCGGGCTCTCCACGCGCTAGGCAGTGAGCTGAAATCCGCTCGCAGCACCCTTGCACACAGGTAATTTTGTTAGAGCTGGTGACACTGAGGTGGGTGTCTTGCAGGAACCCTCTCGTGCACACTGTGCTGAACACGCAGTGAAAAATCAGAAAAATCATCTCATATGTTTTAAACTTACATAGATCACTTATACTGGGGTTTATGCCCTTTGATTTAAGCTTTTATGGCTGTGTAAACAAATGCACGAGTAAATTCTATAAGCTAAGCTCTATTCAGTCTTTGTTTTACTTCTGGATTTGTCACGGTGACAGAATCCCAGTAGTACAGTGCCACAGCTCTTGCCATCGTATAAAAAGATCAGCTTCACGTGACTTCAATCTTCATTTCGTCTATGCATACAGCCCTATTTAAAAAAAATAAAATAAAATACTTGCTGTGTTGGTTTAATGACACCTTGCTTACTTACCTCAGAAATGGATCTTCTGATTTTTTTTAATGTTAATGAAGCAGCAAAGATGCAGTTTTCTATTGTTTTGCTTTTGTTTTTTGTTTTATGCAATGGAAAATGCAGCCTGGTCTTTGAATAACTTCTTTCTCCCTGTTAAATATTCATCGTGATTAAGCTTTGAGGGGGGAAGCTGCAAGAAGCTCAGTATTATTTGAAATATTTTCCACAGCTTTTTTTAAAGTTATTATTCCTTGTTTCTATGGGGAGAAAAATGTTGTGGAAAAATATATACAGCAAAAGTTTAACAGAGCAGTCCACACAGAGAGGAACTCTATAAGGAGAACTACAAGAAAAATCCCAAAGTCAGAATTCACCAATATGAAGGGGTATCTAAAACCAGCAGACTTCAACATGGCTTTCCTGTACTCTTGTGTACAAGTACTAAACTAAGGACCAATCCTTAAGAGACTTCTTATCTTTCTATTTCTTTTTTTTGGGGGGCAAGATGCATAGTGTAATTTCCTTCTCTCTAAACCATCATACTCCATTCTCTGAAGTTTTGTGTCTCAAAACAAGAGACTTTTAGCAAAGCCCATGTTAAGGTTCCCAGGGAATAAAAAAAGAACTGCTATTAAAATTCACTTTCATTAAAAAAAAAAAAGCCAGCTTTGTTCTTTGACATTAACTAATACTGAAGGGGGGGCGGGCGGTAAATGCTAATGTCCTGATCTCTGATCTTCTGTTATTCTCTCTTTGCTGGTGTCATCTGTGACCCTTGCTGAAAACAGGAAAATAAAAGCCCAATGTTTATCTTACAAAACATAAAATTCTACTAAATTCCCATAGTTCCATGGATTAAAAGTTCCAGCAAAATTTAGACCAAAGGACTGAGGTTACCTTAAAATAACTCTATTGCCTTGGAGCAGGATATGGCAATGGCACACCAGAGGAAGGCAATGGCTTATCAGAGAACACAGAAGACCATCAACGACAACAAATTAAAATATCCTCAGTTATGCAGCAATCAGCACTATCCTTCCTCTCAGCTCAACACAGAAAGAGTGGGGTAAATTGTTAAAACACAATTCGGTCCAAATATAAGACTTCAATAATACGATACCATAGGGTAGAAAATAAAAGTTTTGGGGTTGAAAATGATAGTTTGCAGTGGACAGTAGTGGACAAACAGCAGTATGAAGTGCATGACGCTTCAAGGCAGACTTTTGGCAGACATGTAAGATTTATTAATATGACTTAAGGGAGATTTACATCATATTTATCATAATAAGGCAAATTATCTGAGCAATGTGAAAAGGAATTAAGTAGACTTTTGTCAGCAGTCACTCTCTGTTTTACATCTTGTTCCTGTAATGGTCACGGGATTGGCTGGGAGCTCTATCTCATTTCAAGTGGAACAGCAGATCATTTCAGAACTTTACATGTGAAATGCTGAAATGCTGAGGCAATCTGGAGATCGTTGAGTGAATATGACCAGAATGATTCTGGCCAAATTTTCTGTTCGTGAAGTGTTTTTTTAAGATGATGACACATGATGTTGTGAGTATTCTGATGAATTAATTTATGCGCTCTCCAAGTTATCCCAAAGATATGAAGAATAAACTAGTATATGGACATGTGTGTGTCTTACGTGCTCAGTTACATATTGCTTATCATTCCAGTGGCAATTAAGAATGAACCCCATCTGCACAACTCTGATCCAGATCTGGCCTGTAAATGAGTCATCACCCAGCAGATGTTTCAAACTAAAGGGCACATTTTTTTCTACAATAAGACAGATTCCGTGTGTTAGCCTGCAGCATCTGACCACTAGCTGTGGCTCAGTGATGCCTGAGAGCAGCAGAATAGAATTGGTTTGGGCTTGGAAACACAAGGCAACAGTCATTTGTGATAAGAATGTACATGTACGTGTGGCATGTTATACGTGAACAGATGAAATGGCATCTTCAGGAGGTAGATCTCCTATTTACCGTTGCAGAAAATCTAGATGAAAATATGAGTTCATGAAACAAGGTGGTCAATATCTGTTGCATGTGCCGTATTGTGAGTAGCTGATGTGTATATGCACTCTTTTACTTACATTAAAAAGAAAAAAAAAATTGTCCCCATGGCAATATTTTATTTCTGGAGTCCAGTAGCTAATGACATTTTGATTAGTGTGGCTGCACACAATGGGGAAACAAACTGTGAGAAAAAGTGAGGTGAAAGAAAGAAGAGTCACATTAGAGGATGACTCTGGTAACATCTGTCTTTGAGGATCTGCAATTACCTACTTACCTTCTTACCTACGTTAAGCAGACACTTTTGTAAGACCAGGTGGCTTCATTTGGACTGAATATTTGGCTGAAGTAACTCAAAAGGGGGATCCAAAAAAAAAAAAAAAAAAGAGATGGGAATCTGGTCACTTTCAGAAAAGAACAAAATCATGATGAAGATACACTGGTCCAAACTGGTCCACTGATGTGGCAGTTCTTAAAAGGACTTAAAAGTGTCATTGCTTGTGAGGTCTACAGAAAACTGAGCTAAGAGAGTAGCTCATTAGGGAAAGACAAGGGAAAAATAGTCTGCAGTGATAATTAGGGGGAAATTGACCCTGAAGAGAAAGATGGCTTATAAAACAGTCAGATGCTGATTCTCATGGTCAGCAGGGCCATGGTCAGCTGCAGGAGGAGCTCCAGCTCCAGAACAGCATCCCATTGCAGCTACCAGTGCACATTCTGCCTGAGACACAATTAATCCAGCCTAAAAGAATACTTACTTCCATATCACACATATTTGCAGGAGGCTTCCAAAGTTAGTGAGGGGAAAAGGAACATAAGTATATTTCAAATAATGTAGCTGGTAACCAAAGAGTGGCATTCACTGCAGCAGCCTTTGCAAGTGCTTGAGTGTCAATAGTTAGCAAGGTTTTCCAAGAATTGAGATACAGATGTGCTAAGTGAAAGCTTGCTTCTGTGTTTGAAAGCTTGCTTCTGTGTTTGAACACGGATCTTTGTTTTTCATCATTTAGAACAATTTTGAATTCTCTAAATTGTTTTAAGACACAGTAGGGAACAAGTGACATGTAATGCATGCAAATTATAGTTCAAATAGTCAACGACAGTCCACTGTGTAATACTGAAGTGCAGTATCTTAGAGAACAGACGTCTGTCCAGCAGAGGCTGTGGCTGTGGTTTGGAAATACAATTTGAGTGTACAGGCTAGGTCAGACTGAGGTTTTAGTCCCACATTATTACCAAAAGCTTATAAATTGTAATTTTCCACCAAATCTTATTGGAAAAGGACAGAAATCTTGCAAAGGCAAGGATAACAAAGCCATGTCATAAGATGGAAGTTATTCTGGAATTGGGTTGGGCCCTCCTATTCTTGTGAAGCTGAAGCTAGAATTAGAAAGTATGTCACCTTTAAGCTTTAGCACAGTCTTAAGTCACAAAAAGCAGTTCTGTGGTTCCAAATGTTCCAGCATCTTCTCAAAAAATCACTGAAATTATATCTGGGGATCTTATTGGCCCATCCGCAAATTAATGGTCTATTTATGAGGCCTACTGATAAGACACCGTCTGTCTCTAGAAAGCAGAGGTTTCTACAGGTTGGATGCACAGAACTAAGCCTCTTCCAAGACGCAGTTTAGGGTACCCGAGGTAGTTCAGTCACTTCAGCCGTTTTAGCTCTACTGATCAACTTAGCTATATTTTCCTTCAGTTAGGTACTCCAGGCCACTGCAGTCATCACTAAATCAGTCTAAAGTATGTGATTGAAGATGTTTGAGAGTAACCTATAGAACTAGTTTATATTCCAGATGTTTTGAATGTTCTATATCCTTCTTAAAAAAATCCTTTAATCCATAATAATTTAATCTATAATCCAAAATCAGTGTAGTTCTAGTTTTGGGGGTGTTTTTTACCAAAAAACTAAAACCTAGGTCAAATGTTTCACAGCTGTATGTTAGTCTCTATAATATATACTCTATGACATTGCCTCTCCAGCAGTATTTCAGGCTAAAAAGTGGCTCACACCCTGCTGTGCATAGTCCAAATTGACTACATCTTTTAGTTTGAGTGTGAGAACTGTCTGTCAAAAGCTTCCATCGTAACGAAACAGGAAGATTGTACGTGCAGACCTGAGCTCTGTAATCCTCTCAGCAGCTGTTCTGAGGCAAATGACCTTACAGAAACATGACAGAAAATATCTTTCAGACTGAGAAGACACTTTGCTAAACACAGGGGCATGAGAGAAAGAAGAACTTTATGACGCTGTTGGCCATTTCTTAAGCAATGGCGACTGGGAAGTATATTTCTTAAGAGCATAAGTAGCATCAGGAAAATCTGATCTCTGTCTGATCTTTTGTACAGTACTCATTGGTTCACATGATCATATAAAAATTATTAAGAAGACTATTTATCTGACCCTGAAAAATTATGTTCAGACTGTGCATGTGCTTTCTATCTACGGCTTGTTCTACGGGTCATCAGCCAGCGATGAGCTTGGAAATAGGAAGCAGTCCAAACAACAACACTTTACTATACTTGTTTCCCATCCAGCTTGAGGCCTAGATACAGAGAGGGTGTTTACACTGAAAGAAGGAAGAGCAACAAGCGTGCATGAGTGATTCATTTCACTTAAAGGGAGGCTACCACAGGGCCTATACCCATACATTCTTTTCTCTAGTGCATAGGAAATCCAGTTCAACATAACCATAAGAGAAATCAAAAAGTACAGTCAGTGGAAACTTAAAAGAATATAGTAGAATGGCATCTGCAGAAGCTATTTCATGGGTGATAATTCTAGGTAATTGTCTGGCAATGCATGTATAGTAAAAAATAGCTGGAGATATTATTTAGTCCTCCATGGAAAAACTTGTACATCACTGTCAGGGTTAGAAAGGCAATTTAAGTAAAGTTATAATTCTCCTATTCTTATTCCATCTCAGACAACGACTTCCTCAGCTGATCTCATTTGCTTACACAGGGTAGGGAGCTACTGCTGTAAAATACTGTCAGTAGATGGCACTGTTCTCATCAGCTGCAAACACAGGTGAGCGTGACTACTACCTGGGTTGTTAATTTTGGGTTATGCTGGGTTATGCCACATTATAACATAGGAGAAGTTTCAGGAAACAGATAGAGATGTATCAGCTATGTAAATCTACGATTAAAACTACTGCTTTAGATAAAGCAAGATATAAGTTGCTTTAGACTAGGTATGCATAAAGTGAGCTATGTTCTGATTAGGCCACAATTGCACATCATGGATTTCTCCGCAGCTGGGAAGGTGACCTGCAGCCAGGGATGCTCAGTGCCGGTCAAAAAGGAGGCCTTATAGACACATCCCTGTGCTTCAGCTGGAAGAACGCGTTGGTGGCTAAAATGTGATGTTTGTGTCAAGCCCAGGTGCCCTGCACTTTGCTAAGACATAAAAAAAAGACCCCAAAGCCAGTGTCACCTCTGTTGCCACAAGTGAATGTTTAGTGCATAACATTAACTTACATATTTGTAATTAAATATAAACTCCCCCTTCTCTGAGATCTTGCGCTGAATTTTCCTACTGAGTCTTTTATTTGTATTCCCATGTTCCTAAACTCCCCATAGTCATTTATGGAGGCACTGAGCTAAGATATAAAATACATTTGCTCTGCCTGTTTCTTCATCAGTCATAATTTTGATAAAATTACAAGAAATGGATCTGAAAAAAAAGACTCATTTAGGTCGTTAGGTCACTTGTTATCCAAGGAAGCAGCAACTATACCTATAACAATCCCTAACTCTGTGACAGGGTCATCTGTCAATGAGGGAGATGTCACATCCCCACAGGCAATTTATTACAGAGTGCAATTATTTTTCGGATTAAATTTATAATAGACATCCTGTAACATAACTCAAGCTTATAACTGCTTGTCTACACTGACATGACATTTTATTTTCTCTTTTCTTCCACATATTTGTTTGAAGACTATTAACATGTCTCCTCTCAGTTTCTGCTTCTTGTAATTGAAGAATTCCTTTTCTTCAGCCTTTCTTCACAGTTTCAGTTTAATAAGGGAAATCACAAAGGAATTTAATTCTTTAACTTTAGCAGCTGGCAACAACGTCCTCCTGTTTTGGAGTCTCAGGTGGCCCCCCATAGTCTGGTTGGTAGAAGGGAGATGCAAGAACAGCAGGCTAGGAAAAAAAAAATCACCTAGTCATAAGTGTGAAAACGCATTAGTTCAAAAAATGCCCAAATGCCAAACGGTGACATCTCCTGACATTCTAGACCAAGACTTAAGCTTTTTAAGTCAAAAAACTGAAAGCGACTAACCATGGGAAAAAGATACCATATGCGTACAAAGTGCTACTACGAAGTAGTAGGGAACTTATGATCAGAAGATTTTAGGGGGGAGATCATAGCTAAACGATATTACAAAATAAAAACTAAAAACTACCAGGAAAGGTCCAAAGTTCTTTGCCAATGTGAAGCGGCAGAAAAATCCTATTGCTTGCAAATGTGACCAGGGGCTCAGCCATGCCTGTGTCAGCAGGACATACTAACTTGGCATCCAGAAAGATGAGGTTGAAGGATGAGAGTTGCGGGATAACTAGCACTACTAAAATCCTTTTTTTCTTTTTTTTTTTCAGGATCAAGCTGTTGATATGACAGACTCACCCCTTCGCTAGTCATCTCATTTTACATGTATTTGTTTCTTGTCATTGAAGGTTTGTGTCTGATTTTACTTTTGCAATGCCTAAGCTGACTATCATTTATCTAGAGAATAATTCAAAGTTTTTGCCTTCAGACATCCTCCAGAAGAACCATCAGAAGCTTACTTTTAAAGGTATCCTTCCTTTTGGCTATACAAAAAATGGAGATACTCAGTCTTCCTGTTTTATTGCCTCATTTAAATGACTTAGGTAGGATGAATGTAGGCAGACATGATATGGAAAATAAAGTATATGCATAATTGCATATACATTCGCAGCATCAAGGATGTGATTTGCAGAATGATTTAGGTTCTCTTACAGTGAAAAATAAAGGTGAAATTAGTGTTGTTGTTACACAAATTAATAATCACTTTATAGCCACATATGTAATGTCAACACCATTTGTCAAATAATGTAATAGTGTTAGTAACAAAGACTTCAGTTCAGCTGTCTGACATCACTTTTAAATATACACATTTCTGTTCTGATTTCTTCTGTATTCATTAGATGGCCAAAGGAAGGACAATCCATACCCCAGACACTGAATTAAACAACGGTGTATTTCAGTACATTTCAGCAAAGTAGTTTATTTCACGTCACCTCTGCAGAATGTCTGAGCAATACACCAAGTCAAGTGTAAGCTGTAAGTAATCATGCTTCTTTCCATCTGCTTTTCAGAGTGACTTACAGCAATCTCAGGCCCATGGGCACTTTCTTGACCTTTTTAAAAAATGAGTGTTAACCCTTATTTATCTAACTCTCATGGACAGACACATAATTAACCGAGGACTTGCATAAAACTTCGAATAACAAAAGAGGTGATTTGCTTGGCATCCTGAGGCCCATTCTTCATTTCATTTATAGTGGTTTGATTAAAGTGCAACTCCAGTGATTTCACTGGAGCTTTCATGGTTCATTGCAGAGAAAGGTAAGACCTGGATATCTGAATGTTTCTATTGCTGCAGAGGAGATGAGAAAGAGTAACTTCCAGTTTACCTATTTCAGTATTATGCTGAGTATCACAGACTTCCACTACATGCTTCCACCGACAGTATCTTACATGTATCCGTAGTATTCATGGTTATGTATGTCCTATGAAAAGGCAGTACGTTGCCTCCCTTGCATTTGGATCTCCCTGAAATGATTGGTTTTTTTTTTTTTTTTCTCACATAAATGGAACTCACTTCAGGCACACAAAATCCTGTCCTGTCCCCTGTTAGGTCAATGCTGGTTTTACCACTGTTTTCCAAGGAGTCGGGCTTTCCTCAGCACATCAGAAGGCTCTTCTCGTGCAGCCCTCGTGTGAGCTTCACGGAATGACTATTGTATATTTTGCCTGTCTTCAAGACCGAGAACAGTGTTACAATTAGTGTAAATGGTAGAAAAAGCAGAGTAGATCTCCGGGGTGGCAGTTCAGAGGGCATCAGTTTGAAATTAGACCCCAGCTGTCGTTAAGAGTTAGGTTTCATCTCAGCCACAGCTGATACGCATCAATAACAGTTACTAATAACATACTGCATACCAAAATACTGCCCTACACATGCAGGGGGTTAATATGTCTTGATTTCAAAGTGTAGTCCCTGTTAGCACATGATTACTATTTTCTTTAATGGTGATTACAGTAATACGTGAGCACAGATCTGCCTAATACCTTAGATTTTGTTCATCTCCCCACTCTCACATACAAACATGAATTAATAGACTTTCTTGAGAGAAACTACAATGTGATGCTTTACAACAACTGAACTGTGGCCAGAAAGGAAATTCTCAAGTTTTATTATCCCCAATGGAATCATACGGCATGGAACATTTTTTAATAGAGGTCTATTCCCACTAATTTTCCTAACGTATCAGTATTTCCTTGAAATGAGCAGATTTGGCCCTGTTTGTTCAGAGACCATTGGACATGACAGGACATGGGACAGGCAGGCTGTACAGTCACAAGGCTGTGACCACAAGGCTTTTGATGTGGGAAGGTGCAGGCTGCTACTTAGTGATGACAGAGAGAGCTGGAACTCTTTCCTCTGCATGGAGAAATCTGTGCCTTGAGGCTGCCTCAGGATTGCATGAGACTCTCCAAAGAAAGGGGAAGCTTTATGTTGATAACAAAATAAAACCCTTACTTTGTTTTGTTCTGCACTGTTCTGTTATTAAGAACAGCAAATATTCCTACCTCACCAAGAAATGTTACCAGCAGCTCCTTCAGGAGCAAGATGCCAATATAATACGGAGAAAACAGGTCAGAAGGTATCTAAGTGAGTTACATTTGTTCCTGGTGTGAAGGGAAAAGCGAATACAAAAAGATTTCCATTAAGTACAGGCTTGTAAAGAAAATTTTACTAGAGGAACCTCATCTGGAAAAATCTATGATGTTTGCCAGATCTTCCAATGCAGTCTCCCTTATCAGTAAATGAAAGCCGAATCCAGACTGAGCTCCCCATTTAGGATACCCCTGCACTTTGAGAAGTTCATTTTGTAGATGATCTATTTTTAAAAATTTATTTTATTATTACTACTGATAAATCATCCAATTTCCATAATGTGATGAACCAAAATACAGAAACTCAATGTTTTTAACACATTCTCACTTAGCAGGCAGGTATATTGAATAGTGTAACAATTATCTAGGTCACTTAGAAAGATTTACTAGAGCATATATTTTTCTTATTCTTCAGTTGATAAAGCTTTGTACATTCTCTTTGCAACACAAGTAATTTTATCATAATACCTTCCAAAATGAAAATTCATGTTTCAAAATGTATGGAAAAGATAATAAATGCATACATATTACATGATAGTACATACACCAGACACTATGTAAGTCCTGTTTATGGCTTCTTTAAAGAAATTTCTCAAAGATCTGCACAAAATCACATGATTTAAAGTAAAAGTTAGTCCATAAAATTGACCTCTAATGTACCTCTATCTTTCTTTGAAAGAAAACAGATTTGGGGGTTTGTTTGCAAGAGAAGTGTTGTGCCTTGTAAATGTTGTTTTTGCTAAGAAGTTAGGCTAGAATTTGACATATTCCTTTTTCTTATATATAGCCCTAAAAGCATTGATAGGTAGGGTCTAGGAAAACTGGTTGTGTCAGCTGAAGAAGTCACCACTAAGAGCACTTTGCTTTAGACCCTCCTGGAGACCCTCCTTCCAGCCTGCCATGCACCCAAAAAAAACTAAGACAACTGCACTGAACTGGGTGTGAAACATTTCCATTATGGAGCAAGCATGTTCAGGACTGAGCTTATGTGTTTCAGCAGCGCCTATTTTCCATTTTCTTATCAGTATTAAAAAATCACACTCCTGCACAGCCTTATATCGGCATATATCGACAGTGTCATTCTTTATTGTAGCCATCCCACCTTCCGTAACTTCGCTCATAGAACTTAAGGCAGGATGTTTTCATGTTTTCATATGCCTTCAGCAAATGGAAAATAGATGCAATCGCTGCAAGAAAATTCCCCCTCACGTGTGATTACTCTGCCCTCTGCCGGGACTCATCACATAGAAGGAAACGACACAGGCCAAACCCATCAAGACTGAGAATTTATACTGAAGGAGCTGAAGGAAAACAGCGTCTGGTTTATGCAGCTTCTCAGACACGATGCCAAAAAGCACACCCAGCAACATGCCCCAAAAGGGCTGTGTGGTGTTGAGCACACCAGAAGCCGCCTTGCAGGCGTTAAGGCAGGAGATGCCGCTACACCTGCGCACAGGTAGGTGCACAAGCAGAGGCACCTTGAAAGGCGTTATCTGAGGAAAACAAGCGGCGACCCCATGTCTCACGTCCACTTCGCCCACCACACCCGCACCGAGGTGCCCAGGAGGACCGACTCGGCCCGCCTCTCCCAACGGCCGCTCCCAACGGCTCCTCGCTGCGCGCGCCCCCTCCGCGCATGCGCGGTGACCCCCCCCGGCGGACTACACTTCCCAGCATGCCCGGCGCGCAGGGCGGCCGGCAGCGCCCCTCCCCGGGGCGTGGGTAGCGGCGAGGAGCCGGTCGTGGCAACATGGAGGCCGAGGCCGGGGGCTCCCGCGCGCTGGTGGCGCGCGAGGCGCGGCCGCGGGGCCATCTGGCCGCGCTAGTGCTGGCCCGCGGCGGCAGCAAGGGGATCCCGCTGAAGAACATCAAGCTGCTGGCCGGGGTGCCGCTCATCGGCTGGGTGCTGCGCGCCGCCCTCGACGCCGGCGTTTTCCACAGGTGCGCATGCGCATAGCCCCCGCCGCCGCCCCCCTCCACTCGTGTGCGCATGGGCGCTGCGGCGGGGTGGGCGGGGGGCTCCATGGCGGCAGGGGTCGCCTGAAGGCCGGGAGGCGCCTGGGCGCTTGGGCTCCGTATATACGTGTGCCTGTGTACGTATGTGCACATAAAACCACTGGGGAGGCGCCTCTTGTTTTTATAGAGGGAGTGGTCTGTCCCTTGGAGGCAAAGAAATGCTTTTTAGAACCGCGTGAGTGTACACATTACCCGGCTAAACCCTTGTTGGCCAAACGGGTGGGGATGTTTGAACCAAAGAGCCCGAAGCACAAGGAAGATGCCTCCTGCTTTGGCACTTCTTTACATGGACATGACTGGATGTGGCTGTGCCGCTTGTGAGGGTGGCAGCAGTAGTGTGGGTGGTCGTCATCACCCAAGAGCCAAATGTGGCCATTGCATTGCCTTTGTCAATGTTTGTTGTACCAAGCCAAAAGTGATCTTGCTTTGGTACTGTGAGAACTTCTTTCTCCTCCCCACCCCCTTCCAAATTGTCTGTGGTTGCATCTTGAAAAGCTCTTGCTTGGAGTTTGGGTGGAGCCTAACTAATATGTTCCGTTATCCTTGAAGAAAAAGCTGCACCTGAGTAGCAGTTTTGTCTGTTGTCAGGGTTCTTTCTGAACTCTTAAGTGACTCTGTTTTGAATGCATCCTTTCAATCATTATGCCTAGCAGATTGTAGCACGCTGGGCTTGCGTATTTATAATAACATTCCTGACTGCGGCTTTGCTCAAGCTACCTACGTGCATAGCTGATCAAGTGCCATACCGGATTAAATTGAAGTGCAGCTTAGGCTTTACATTTTATGATCTAGCAAATTTGTTCTTCATTTCTGAAAGTGGTTCATCCTTGTCTCAACGGGGACAATTTAATAACTAGTTCCCTTGTCTTTGTTCCCAGATTTAATCCATGCATAAAACAAGGCATTGTTCAGTTTAGCAGACTATGACAGGCAAATTATTGATGTCGGGTTAGCAACCTCCTGCTTCTGTAACCGTTATGTCTTATTTTAATTGGATTCAAGGCAAACTAAGTTGTTGTTCTTTATATGCTTATTCATCTCTGTCACTTTCTGTCAACAGTGTATGGGTTTCAACAGACCACGATGAAATTGAGAAAGTTGCAAAGCAGTTTGGTGCTCAAGTTCATCGCAGAAGCCCTGAAGTGTCTCAAGACTCCTCTACTTCTCTAGAAACTATCAGAGAGTTTCTTAATCATCATCATGGTACATGAGCATTATTCGTTCAGTTTCAGTAACAAAATGTGCTGAGTTTTTGTGTTTTATTAAAGATCTGGAAGGATGGTGTTTTTATTTTATTTTATTTGGAAAAAAAAAATGGAAAGTAAAGCTTGTACTAAACAGAAGCTAGTAATGTTCTCTATTTTTAAGTGGTATTTGCTCATGTCACACTCTGAAATTGTGCGTATGAAAAAAATCACTTTCATAAATGTTTGTTTTTCTTTAGAGGTTGATATTGTAGGAAATATTCAAGCAACATCTCCCTGTTTACATCCCAGTGATCTTATAAAAGTGGCAGATCTGATCCAGGAGGAGGGCTTTGATTCCGTCTTCTCTGTTGTAAGAAGGCATCAGTTTAGATGGAGCGAGGTGAAAAAAGGAGGTAATGTTTGTTTTTTTTCCTCGTTACAATTATACTCAATAAAAATTCTATTCAAAGAGTTTATATTCACATCCATGGTGTGGTACAGTAAGAAGTGGTATCAGAGGCACAGACTTAAGTCCAAGTAATGAGATCACTTGGAAATTTCTTTGAGTAGTGCTGGGTTTTTATGATCATTGTTTATATATCAAGTTTATGTATGGTCATTGCTCATTGTTTTGTACAAGTGATGAGATGCTAAAAGTGCAGATGTTATTAACATGTCTAGGCTCCAAACAAAAATTTCCCAAACTCTGTGTGTTAACTCCTACTTGGCAGGTATTCAGGTGTATACTGACATGACCCTGAGGGCTTATCTTCATTAGGAAAGTATTTTGTTCTTTCTTTGCTCTGGCTAGTGAAAGGCTAATGTAAAGTCTAAGTGAAGGTGGGAAGGCAACTTCATAGCCTGAAGGCGTGGGGTTTATTTCAGCATGTTAATTAGTCTGTGAGTTTATGTCAGTTTGCAAACTGCCTTTGAGTCATGACTTCTGAGCTCTTGTTAATTGGCTCATATGCAGAAATGTGACTATTTCTCATTGAAAAGTGTGCTTCTCAGCTACAGTTGCCAAGATGAATAAAGATTGAACTCTTTACTAGTAATTAAAGATTGTGCCTAATTGTAGTTGCAGAACTGCTTTGCATACTTGTACAAAGATCTCCTCCTCACACTCTCTATGTTGTTTTTATTTCTGTGGCTAAAGCAGAAATGTTTGTTCCTGTCTTTCAGTAACTTCCACCTCATTCTTTGGTATTACTTGGGTATTAGGAATTATTCTGTAGCTTTTGAAATATAAAAGGCTTCAAATGCCTTTTTTTTTTTTTTTTTTTTTACTAGTTTATATCGCATTGTGTTATAGAAGAGTATGTGAAATATAATTGAAGCATGGTACTAGAGATGGAATAAAAGTTAGGTTTTTGATTAGAATGAATAGAAAATTTGAATATCCTCATTGTTTCTGAAAAGAGGAGAGATAATGTCATGCAATTTGTATGTAACCTGTAAGAGGAACATCAAAATCATGGCTGAAGAAAGTTAGGATTCTGTGGATTGCATTTTAGGCATCCAGGACTAAGTCCACTTTACATCTTGAGATGCTAGAACAGACATCTGTGAAAGAATAAATCTCATTTGGAGGTACCATGTGGCTTCCTGAAGAAGTAGTGTGGCATCAAATCTCCATAGGTATTTGACATCCTGTATTGGCTTCTGTGAATTCCCTGTCCCTCAAAGTATTAAAATGAAAGAAAGCTTCAAGGCCTACCTGAAACAGAAAATCATTCTTTAGTAGCAAGTGACATCTAAGGTCTTTTAATGTGGTGGAAGATGACGAATCATCCTGTTACCAGGAGTATATATGAGAAGTGTTTTGGGGGGGGGGAAGTCATGTCAACACTAGCAGCTTAAGAGGAAAAGAAAATTGCCATTCAGGAATGTGGTGTTTCAGGTAACAGCAATTACAAGAGTAGAATGCAGTGTCGGACTCTTTTCAGGCAGCTTTAAAGTACTGAATACATTACAAGGATTTTGTATCTTTTTACATGTATTTTTGTTCCTTCTCTTTACTGGATTAATATATGCGAACGCTGAAAGAGAACAGTGTCTCTTTGTGATTGGCTAAATACTTCCTGGAACCCAAAGCTGTAATGTAGTTATTAAATGTAAAATGTGTGTATATGAAAGCCTCAGGATGTTTGGGGTATTTGAGAATTCCCACTGTCTTTTTCTGTGGGTCATGGTATCATAAGAGCTGGTGCATTTTACCTGTTTTGTGTATGAATTTGAACGACCTAAGCACAGGTGTCTCTGGTCCTTCGCTCAGTTCCTGCTTTATTCACTACAACTATTACTTCTTCAAAGTCTGTGTTTTGTTTATTTATGGACACTGATTAAACCAGCTGGGAATGGCTAGTATGGCTACTTTTAGGTAGGAAGTGACAACATATTTCCGTAGGCAAAGCTTCTTCTCATAATATCTTTATACCTACCAGATTTCAGGTTGGTTCCCTCAGCTTTCAGAGTTGATTTAGGGCATCTTTGTTTTCAAGTGTAAGAAGCTGATTGTGCGTGTGTTTACTCTCACTTTAGGCATAACCCTTCCTATAGTGTACTATGGAAAATCTGGTATTTCCTTCACGCAGGCATGAACTCTCTAGAAGAAAGTTTATTAACCAACTATGGAACTGAGGACCTCTCAAGAAGTTTTCTTTTCAAGTTGGAGTGAAAAACATTGTTTTTCCTTTGCTAGAAATGTAGGGTAGTCCTCCGTTTTGTTATTACCAATTATAAGAAAGAACACACAGTTCAGTGATTATTTATAAAGCTAAGCTATGAGAAACAGCAATGAAAGAAGTGAGCATCTGAATTATTCCCTTAATTCTTTAAATAGCTTTCTATTGGGAAAAAAAAAAAAAAAGTTACAAAGTGTCTCCAAACAAGGATTTCTGGAAAACTTATTTTGTTGTTTCTCTTTGCTAACAGAAAACAAAATGACAGAGCCCCAAAACCTAAACCCAGCAAAACGGTACCGAAGACAAGATTGGCCTGGAGAGCTGTATGAAAATGGCTCATTTTACTTTGCTAAGAGGCATTTGATTGAGAAAGGCTACTTGCAGGTTAGTGTTTCTGCCTTTCATGGCTTTCTAGAATAATGCTTCTCGTACTTTTGACGTAGAGGGTTCTGAATTCAGTAGTGTCTATCTTCTTCTGACAGTCAGCGTCTAGCCCCAGCACTCTGACCTCAGGATGGTTAACTTAAGTGTGATTGAACATTGCTCACTGTAGACAGGGCAGTTCTGGTAACAGCTTCCTCCACAGCAAATGTATTCTTACAAATAATATTTGTATATCTGGATATAAGCCAAAAAGAATACGTTATTGAGATTTGCATCAGTTGGCTTATTCTTGGCCAGTTTAAACCTTTGGTCTTGTACCAGATCTGTACTGTAATTTAAAAAGGGCCTTTTCCCCCTTCTTGATGTAGTGCGTTCCTGGTGAGGTAATACAGAACAAGTGTATTTACTTCAGCTTTCATTTGTCAGCTTGCATAGCCCCTTAATTTTTCTCATGTAAGACAGGCTTTCCATCTTACAGATTATTTCCGACATTTGTCACCAGAACTACACAAAAGTCTAACAAAGGTATTTCCATATTTCTACTGGAAGTACTTTATGAGGTATGACAAGAATATAAGGCTCTTGTTTCTGTCTTTTGCAAATAACTCACTAGTTACTAACTTAGGTCACTATAGTTTGGGTAGTTCCATATAGTGCCATCAGGTGTTGTGTGGACTTAAAGCATTCAGCTTTGTACATTTTATGAAGGTTGAGGTGCTAAATTTTTGATGATCATACTTTTTTTTCTCTCTCTGTCTCTTTTTGCTGATTCAGTTTTGCTCTCTTGTGTTTTAATTAAATTAGGATTTGGTGGATATGTTTCCAGTTGAGATGAAGCCTTTGTGTAGGTAACAAAAAAAAATGCATACTTGTACTGAGTCAGTGCCAAATGTGTTACTATTTTACTGTATTAGATAAAAACCCAGTAAAATCACTATGATCTATTGACTAGAGGGCATAACATCCTTATGGCACACTTTCTGTAGTTGTAAACTGAAGATATTTACTGTTTTGCCCACGTAGAGTTACTTAAAATGCTGGATTCTGTGTAATTGGCAAAATGCCTTTGTTGGTGGTTCAGTTGTATTTAAGCCACTATGACTGCTACATAAATGGGTATCTAGGCTTTATTGCTTGCTCCTTGGTACAGTTTTATGGTTGTATTAACGCAAATGGAAAATGTTAATATGTTATTTTTCATTTAGGGTGGTAAAATGGCCTACTATGAAATGCGTGCAGAGCACAGCGTTGATATTGATATAGACATTGACTGGCCCATTGCGGAGCAAAGAGTGCTGAGGTAAAAACACTTTTTGTTCCCTTAGGACTTCTATATCACTCATTGTTTCAAATTATCATCCTATGAATTCATAATGTTTGTTTATTATAACTTAAAGTACAAGATCCATCATTTTTTCCTTTGTCTGTTGAAATCTGATGAATTACTTTTGCTATTTCATTCTTAAAGTTTCAGCCTAGAGCAAAGGGAGATTGTAAGTCCCACTATATCCCAGAGATATGTTAGTATCATCTGTAGTCTTTTTTGTCTGTGCTGTCTTGGACTTCTGTGGCCAGCACCATTTTTACTGATACACATTACTGGTGCTGTAGAACATAAAATTTTATGCTAAGGAAATAAGTCTCTTCCTGTTTGTTAAAAAGAAAGCATAACCAAGTTGTCTTGGATTTTTTTTTCCTTTGATGGGGAAGAATATATTTGATGAATGAAGATGATAAAAGACTTCTCTAAAAAGAATTTTCTTAAAACAATTTCAAAGGTGTTACAACTGTCATCCTCACACGAAAGAATTTGTTTATTTTTTGACTGTGCAAAAGCTTCCATCCTGAAAAGATAACTTCTTTGTCTAGCTTTGGATATTTTGGTAAAGAGCCATTAAAAGAGGTGAAGCTCTTGGTTTGCAGTATTGATGGATGCCTGACAAATGGTCGCATTTATGTGACAGAAGATCAGAAGGAAATGGTCTCTTATGATTATAGAGATATTGTTGGGATTGAGCTCTTAAAGAAAAGAGGAATCCAGGTAAGCATGATTCTGAAATGTTTGAGCTGTATTTCTGATATAAACTGAACATTAAATGTTTCTAAAACCTACAGCACTTGAAGTTCCTTCAAAGTGCTTTAGAGAAAAGTGTATGATATGTTGGTACAGGGTTGGGACAAGTGTTACCAGATTGTCTCAAGGAAAATTGCAGTTCTTGATAAAGTTCTTGCTCTCTGTCATTATGGGCATGGTATTTTTTTTTCTCTTCCTGTCCTGGAAAATTAGGGAGAAGAAGTTTGTACAGTGTTTTGCCAGCCTCAATCATATTGTGTGGTGTTTTAGATACACATTCGTTATAGTGTTTTTATTTACTGTGACATCTGCATGCCACACAAACTATGAACATGGTTTTGCAGTTAATCCAAGGTTACCCATGATGGTGGCAAAGTGGGAAAATCAAACACCAATTGCCTTTGTCCATGTAATTGCATTAACTACAATTTATACTCTCTGAAACTGCAAGAATTCAAGGCAGACAGGGGCAACACAGGTTATAATATGGCTGCCTTCCTGAATTATTAGTACTGAATTCTGGTAAACTGAGGATCTGGGTACTTGTAGGTTAAATTAGCCTCCCTTCTGTTTTCTGTATGTGCTGCTGCCTTTGATGTAGTCAGTAGAATTTTTGGGGGTTAAGAACTGATTTGGGGGGGTAAGAACTGAACTGATACAGGCTGTCTTCAGAGAGCTTTATTTAAATCATACTGCAAGTGGAGATAGGTATGGACAAAGTAAGCTTAGTCAAGCCCTGAGGAGACTGTTTAGATATGTTTTGCAGTCTCAGTAGGAGTTCTTAAAACAGGTTTGGCAAGACATTCTTGAAGAAGAGGAGTAGCTGATGCTGCCTTGGGACAATAGAAAGGAGTAGCTGGGTTTTCAAAACTTTCAGCTCTATTTTCTAGGAGGCAAAGGAGAGGAACCTTCACCCATTTCTATTGCTACTGTGTCTTGCAATCTTTCATTAGAAATGTCTTGGGCTTTGTGCACCACTTGCTGTATTTCTAGTACATGTTGCTGACATACCCTTGCTTTGTGCGGAAGTCCTGTTATTTAAAATCAGATATGCCAAATATTCATTATCAGTTAGCAGTAGTTAGGGAAGATACATTTTTCCATAACCTGGGCATGAAATTTGGGAGAGGAGGATGGGTCTGGAGATTAATTATCCTGCTGCAGTTACCTTTATTTCCTATCTGGTATGCTGTTACTAAATTTCAAAATCAAAATGAAATTTCTGAGGTGAATGTGCCGCATCAGTTTGCTTAATGTTCTGTTGATGCTTAAAAAGTCCTATTGTAAAAAACGCTACTGATATCCGATATTTAATTTAGTATGTTTCATTAAAAAACAAAACACTGTTTCTTTCCTTTTCTGTGAGCTTCAAGGAAACCTACAGACTGATGATGCAGTCTGTCTTAACAAGTTGTATTTAAAGACTGTCATGTGCTTTTTTTGCCCTTTTTTTTTTTTTTGAATCCTAATCATTTTTGCTATGAGTTTTGAGTGAAGAAATCAGTCGTGCAACATTTCAGATATCAAAGAGAGCCTCTATGCGCAAAATTTCTCCTTTTCCTTCATAAGTCAATCTGTGTCATCATTCTTTGTGTGCAGAATTTATTTTAACTTGTCTTAATTTAATAGGTTCGACTTATCTCTGAAAGAGATTGTGCCAAAACACTGTCTGCCATGCAGCTAGGATGTATAGCAAAAGTTAATGCAACAAATAAACTACAAATCCTAGAGGACTGGCGAAAAGATATTGCTTTGAGCTGGAAAGAAGTGGCTTACTTAGGTCAGTTTCTTTCTTTTTGTACTAAAATTTCATATAGAAATAGTGAGCTTCATGACACTGTTCATCTTCAAAGTACTTTGCCCTTTGTTGATAAACTAGACTTAATGGAATTTAAGTGCAAATTGCAGCATAAGATCACCAAAAGTAAATACACATTATAAGTTCTGTTGAAGTGCAAGCTAAATATTAAATACATTAATGAATGAAGGCCTAATTTGGTAAGTTGTCTTAGCTGTTTTTATAACAAGATTTAGAAAATCCAAATAAGCCTTTGATATTGTTGCACACACGTACAAGTTGAAGTTTGCAAGTTTGAAATTATTTCAGTTAGTTCCAAGTGAACATTACATAAATTATGTTATGAAATGGAAGCTAAAGGACAGAATTCAAGCTGTGTAGCCCTGTGCAAAACTACATTTCCATAGCAGCTTAAGTAAGTAGTTATGCAAATCCTTAGATGCTCAAGCAGTTTTACCAGTCTTAAAAGTGCAATTCTTTTGCTTATTGTTTGTGTAAAGTGTGATTGGTATTGCCATATATCATAGAGGTTTTCTAAGTACTGACTCACGTATACAAAGTGCTGTTGAGCTTCTCAGATGAATCTATTTTTTTAAAAATAGATTAATGTGTATAAGGGAAAAAAATGAGTTTTGCAAGGTTTATCTCATATGTGATATTTGCATGTGTGTCATCTTTCTCAACAGGTAATGAAGAGTCTGATGTGGAGTGCCTAAAAAATGCAGGCCTGAGTGGTGTCCCTGCTGATGCTTGTACAGTTGCTCAGAAGGCTGCAGGTTACATTTGTAAAAGCAACGGTGGCTGTGGAGCCATCCGGGAGTTTGCAGAACACATATTCCTGTTGTTGGAAAAAGTGAACTCTGCGAGAAAGCAGATGGAAGAAGTGACTTCAGCAGGACAAGGAACTGGGGGAAGTGATAACAGCAGGATAGGAAATAAGGAGCAAATGAAAAAGAAATAACACAATTATTCTCTTGCTTTTCTCCTTCCCCTCTGAATATGTCTTTATCCCAAAGGAAAGCTTTCCTTTCAAGTTTAGCAAGTAGAGTTAAAAGGATATTTCCCTCCAGTTTAAGATTCCACTTTGATTAAATGCTGAGAACATTTATATTCATGATATTTTAAAAGCCATATAAGTGCAATGGAAGGAGTGCTACAAAAGGTAGCATCCGTAATTATTATACCTGTTCTGCAGGAATTACTTAATATCAGATATTTTCGGAGATTATTTCTTTTTATGGTTTGAGAATTTATGTTGCAGATTATTGGCAATTTCGATCTGTCAGTTGTGATCTTTTCACATACATTTCCTCTATCAAATGTCAACATGACATTGCAGCTATGGCTTGCTTTTCATGTGGTGCGTCTCTAATAAGCATGAGTCTTAAGATATGCTAGAAAAGTCAGGTATAAAATACCAATCAAATCTTTTCCTATATTTTTAAAAGAGAATTCAAATACTATAAAGCCAGTTAATATTAGGGAAAAAGAGCATTTAAGCATGTGCTCAGTTTTAAGCTCCTGAAAAATTAAATGGTGCTTGGAATTTTGCCTCATAATTTTGAATATCTTTAAGCACTTAAATGAAAATCAGTGTAAATTTAACATATCCGAATGCTTTGCTGAATTTGAAGCTAAATCTCCCATTAACTGTGAGATCTACCTATTGCAGAAACTGTTTCTTTCTATGAAGTCTTTGTTATGATAATTAACAACAGAAAAGATCTTTATTGTGTGAAAAAGTAATTGTTGTAAAAAAAAAAAAAAAATCATAGGTGAGGTTTGTGGGGCTACGTAAAGCATACATTCAGGCTATTTTTAGCATGTTAATTTAAAACTGGTGTGTATGTATGTGTATTTATGTCATTTTTTTTATCCTGTTTGATGTAATTAACTAAATGATCTATAAATATTTGTATAATCAACACTAAAAACAAGGATCTGTTTTCAATCCTAGTATTTATCAATCTGGGCCCTGGGTTATGATAAAAAATAAATAATAGTTGCACACAGGCAGTTACTACTGAGATGAGTAATAATTGTTTATCATTTTATGTTTCTCTGCTAAATATACGCTCCCAATACGGTATCTTCTGATCTACTGCTCTCAATTAACTTTATGTTTAGTTTCCATTGCTATGCAAAGTTTATAAGTGAAATTCTTTTATCACCTATCAGCTTCTGTTAACAAGTAGTTTGCTGCAGTAATCGACTCCAAGGTATCTTTAAATATTTCCTTTTCATGGGGTTGTACGATTCTGCATTGGATAAGTCTGTGGACTTTGTTAATGGGAGAGAGATTTTGGACAGCACCATGAACTTAAGCAGCTTTATCACATTAGTCTGTACGAGAAAATGATTTATCTACCTGTACTAGAGTTCAGATTGGATCAACAAATCACTGTTAATACGTCATTTAAAATTGGCCACATTTTTATTTTGCTTTATCATGGCCAGTTATCTTTTTGACTTGATTTTGAAAAGCAATTTCTTGTGAATAGATAGCGTTAAACAAGGCCATGGTGCTGAACTTGATACCCATTCCTTCTATAGTAGAGAAGGAAAAGATATGAATAAGTACAAATATTATAGGAGAAATATGAGTTGGCAATACTAATTATTTGGAGGTTTCTCTCTGAACTGTGAATTCTTTTAATGTTTTGGTAACTTTGCAGTATACACTGTGTATACTGCAGTATGTCCCTGGCCAAAATACCTACGTCTCAAAAAGTAAATGTAGAAACACTTTTGTATGAGTGTTTGTGCTGGGCAGAAAAAAATGGTCGTTGGTCTGTAAGTATTTTCATTATGACAAATTCTTGTTTAGAAAAACTTGGCATAAATGTCTTACACTGGATATACAAGAAATATGTGGAAACAAGAAATGAAGAATAAAAGACCACTAGAGGTAATTTTAAAAGTAAACTCAGTTTGACTGTTCTAATTTAGGCTCTGACCTGGCAAATACTTAACAAGCTCATATTCCCAGTATCAGCATGGGATGTGGGAAACGCAGGGTCTGTTCCCTGAAGGATTCAGGTTTGCTTTGCCCATGCTGCAAGAGAATTCCTAGCCAGATCAGAGTAGAACAGGACACTCCTCAATCCCTTCTCTTGACTTTCCAGAAAATATTCTATCCTATGGAGGAATTAGGTGTCCCAAAGGGGCAGAGACAGTGAATATGACTATAATAGCCACCATAAAAGGAAAATTCTGGGACCTGGGCTGCCCTTACATATATAATACTTCTTGCTAATGACTGTTCCAGTACATATCCTGCACCATGCTTATCTTTCATTAAGGGTGTGTGGTGCACTCAGGCTTGTACTTAAAACATCATTAAAATAGGCTGATTTTTAGTATAATTTCGTTATTAAAATTAAATAAAAATGATTAAAATGAGCATATTCTTAATTAGTGTTTATTTAAAACATTTTAGTAGCCTACTTACTATGAAATCATTGCAGAAAAAATGTCATGAAACAACTCACAATTTGATTAAACTGGAGAAGGTAAGAATCTAATTTATATTCAGGTGTGTGTGTATATATAAAGGAAATATAGCTGATAAAGTAACTGGAATTTGAAATAAATGGGTTTCTGTAGTCCTTTTAGTATAAAATGATTATGGGGTAAATTACAATGAATTTGTGCAGTATGAATTACACCCTTCCAAGGTTATGTGCCGCATGAACAGAACATACGCGGTGAAGGCAGGGAAGCCTAATGCCCAAATTTGTCATGTACACATACGATTGATTTGTTCCCAAGATCTTTGTCGTGATCTGCTCTTGGGGACAGCTCTCCACGTTTGTGTGTGGTTGCTCCCTGTTAAGCACCTTCTCCTGCACTTGCACGTCTTTCGTGTTTCCAAGTAGCCGCTCCACAGTGCTGTGTGATTTATGTCTGTGCTCCTGAAAGATAACATTCATCATCCTCTTAGTTTTCTGAGCTGTCAAGGCCAGCCCAGTATTTCTATAGCAGGATAATCTTGTAAATTGAGCAGGACCTGCTGAGAATTATTTGACAAGACATTCTTTGACAAAATTCTGGTTTCTTTTTTGTTATTTTTTGGGCAGGCCTCAATAACTACTAGTTTTAACTATAGCATGGCTGTTTGCCAGAGGAGTTGAGGAGTGGGGAGAGATGGGCAGTGATACACTACTCTTACATTTGCCAGCCTGTCCAGAAGGAGCCCTTCACCTAATGGCAGCCCAATTTATTTATTTGGGTCTGGTCTTTGTCCTGTTCACTACACGTTTCCCTCAAGTTCTGTGCTGTTTCCTGGAGGATGATGCAACACATTCTGCCCTTAGTTCATTCAAAGGGATATGAATCATATATGATTCCAAGGCCTTTTGAATTTGGAGAGATTTTCTAATACTTGGTGATTTCAAGTTCTTAATACTTTTAAACCCTGAGTACACATTAGTTAACTAGGCTTTGCAGTGCCTCTGTGGGAAAGGGGGATTTTTAATTACATTTTCAATCAATACTCATCTAAGACATCCTTTTCTGTTTCAAGTGAGCCTAGTTACAATGCAGTACATCCAGCACGACTAATTATCCTAAAGGACAGTGTTATAAGAGCAATAATGAGGTATGTCAAGTGGAGCAAAACCACTCTATTTATTATGTATGAACCGGTTGCATAAATTAGCTAGAAAATAATTGCCACTGACTAATTTGTCTGAAGGATTCTTTGCGAGTTGTTTCTCATCTTCCTTGCATAAGGAAGGTACATATTTCTTTTTCCTTGTTTCTGATTCTAGATATATTTTAAGGATATGGTTCTCATTTAACAGAGCTTTCTGTTGCTAGAAATTTTGAAGGGCAAAGAAATACATTACTTGATTTTACAGCTGTCCTGCCCACCTCTGTAGCATCAAGACCACTTCCACTAGCAATGTTGAGAGGTACTAGTAGAAAATCTGTGATAATGTCACATATAAAAGCTATTACTTTTACTGATGGATTTACATTTTACTGACAGATGTAATCTATAGAGATATCTATCAGTTAGTAGTATGTAGTAGCAGTGAAAAGCAGACAGAGTTTTAGAAATTATTAGGAAAAGAATATAGACTAAACAGAAAAACAGTCATTATTCCATTGTACAAATAAATGGCTTGTCCATGTCTTGAATACTGTGGTTTTTGTCATTGCATACTTAAAAAAAAAAAAAAAAAAAAAGTTAAAGTAGGACTCAGAAGGTTCTTGGAAGGATAAAGCAGATCAAAGGAAGGAATCATCTTCTATATGAGGAATAGCTAAGTAGGTAAGAATCCTTTCCTTTGGAAGGAGGATGGCTGAAGGTCACTCTTATGTTAAAGTCAGGTGTAGAATTAGTCACGTGTTACATTTCCAGAGAGATGAAAGCTGTACTTGTACAGTAACTGTTGGTTGGCTGTAATGCCTGCTTAGGAGTCTGGCTACTTTTATTATTCTGCCTCTTTCTCCTCATTATCTCTTGTCCACACACAGCCTCAACTTGGAAGGATGAGTTGCCAGCCAGTTGACCCTCCTGATCAGGGATTCCCAGCTAAGAGTCTCAATTGACGGGGTGAAGTCTAGGCTAGAGAGCTTGGGAATGGGATGGAGTAACCTGATGTCGGTGGATACACCCACATTCAAGTGTCATGGTCTGCTTTTTAATTCAATTCTGTGCATATTCCTGTTTGTTAAGGGAGCTGCAGCTTTGATTTCACCAAACTGGGTTATGAAAGGATTTTTTTAGTGCTAGTTCTAATGTCTCTCAAACAAGCTCTAGTCCTGACGTGCCAGGTCAGCATATCAACAGATTTGTGGCTTTATGCACCCTTGTTATAAAATAAACCCCTGGGTTTTCTGCAAGCCTTGCTACTTTTAACTCCTTGCTCCCATGTTCATGACACTGCCAGCTTTTTACCACCTTGTCACTGAGCACCTTGTGGTTAATAAAACCAAGGCTTCCCAGCTTTCTTGTTTGTTTGTGTACCGAAAGCATGCGTGATTTATAATGAAAATCAAAGGATTTCAGGGAGGTTCAGGGTAAAAATGCTGGCAGTGCATGGCAATGTAGAGAACAAGCTACCTGGATCTGTGCCTAACTGTGTCTGTGGTGCATCTTGCTGATGCCCTGGCCAAGAAGCAAGGGAGCTCGGTCTGGGCTGCAGCAGAACTGCTCTCATGGGCATCTGAAATTGGATAGCACATAGGTACGTGAGCTAGTTTTGTACAGCGCTTCACTCACCTGGCAATGAAGGCCTGCTGTGCCTGTATTTTGATCGTAATGTAGGTAAATCCTTAATTTAACCAGCAGGCAATGCTATAGAAGGACTAATTCCTCATCCCTTTGAAGCAGCTGGACAGCTAACTGCAGCACAGTGGTTCCTACCTGGCTGTCTGGAAGAAGTCCCTTTGAGGATTTAGGGCCCTTTGAGGATTAAATCCCTTAGCCTACTAAGGTCACAAGTGACAGAGAGAACAACAAGCCCCAGTTATTGTTTGTTTTAGTGCAGGGCCTTGCAGACAGAAAATCTACTTTTATTACTCCTAAGCACTAAAATGGGCAAGTATATTCTTACATCAAGTCTAGTAGACTCTCCGTGGTGCAGGTTAATGCTTTCCCAGGTGCTCCTTGTGGATTTTGGCAGTCAGAAATGAAGGGGATTTCTTAAGCAGGCTCTGCGTCAGGATGGGCAGCAGATACCCAGGGAGAGACCCATTCCCCTCCAGTCTGGTCTGTTCTTTTTAGAGCCTGTTTCTGCTTTTGACCCCCACAAGCTCCAGTGAAAGCATGTGCCGAAATATGTATGGAGCTTTGCAATTAAAACACTGGAGTCAATAGATGCTGATGAAGAACAAACGCTTGCATTCCTTTGAGAAATGGTGCTGCTTGCCATTGTATTCATACGGAGCTTGCTCCACGCCTCTGAAGCCCATGCCAGAGCATAAATATTCCTCGTGCCCAGGACCTGAAGTCACTTGCCGAGGCGGCTGTTGCTCAGATTGGCGCCAGCCTGAGGAGCAGTTTCGCAGAGGCCACAGGGAGACATGGCGATGCGGCTTGTGACTCCTGTTCCGTCACCGCGCCTGTCGCTCCAGCAGGTTCCCGACGCTCTTGCTCTCTCTCCCTGGGCCACGAGGTGCCGCCGCTCCCCTATGCTTGGCCTGTGGGAAGAGTCTTTCCAGGGAGGCCAGCAAGGGCCATGGCAGATTGCCCAGGGCCACCATGTGTCCCTGTCTGTCCACCGCTTGCCTCCAGTGCAGGTTGTCCACGATGATAGGCATGCGAGTGTAAGGAGACCCAGGAAAAAGGGAGGGCTTTCTCCTCTCAAAGTTAATAGAAGGGTTAACGCAAACTCCTCATAGAGGAGTCTGCTGTTTCCTTCAAACCAAGTAGATCGTGGCCTCCTGGGAGGCTAAGACTGGTGAGAGAGCAATTGAGCACCTACTGTCCTTTTGTAAATGCTTCCTTTCAGCAGTCATGTTCACCCACAGACCCAGCCCTTCCTGGCAGGCTGGGTTCCTCCTGTTGCCCTTCCCATTCCCACGAGTCTCTGGAGAGAGGAGGAACAGCCTTGGCTTTCAGTCTGTGGTCTGTCACTGTCATTTCTGTCATTAGCTGTTCTTTACGCAAGTGCTGTGGTCAGGCACGTTTACCAGGTGACAGACAGTAACAAGCATAGCCCTGTCTCAATCCCCTGGGCATTTCTGCTCTGCATCCATCCATTGCACTAACCCATACTTTGATCTCCTGGCCTGAGCTTTCTGTAGCTCCCTGTGCCTTCTGGCTTCAAAGTTTACCAGAAGTGGCTCCGATTCCTTCCACTTCTCTCTCCACTGTCTTCTTCTCCAGCCTGACTTCCTTCTTTTACAGACAGATCCTGAAGTATTCCTAGAGATTATTCCACCAGCCACTGCTTTCCTCCAAGAAACTGCTTTGGGCATCAAACTCATTGCATCAGAACTAATGTGACTGAAGTCAGGTTGTCAGGATGCTTACCTGAGCGCTTTGGGTGCTCTCAGAGCTACTTTAGCAAATAATTGTGCCACGTTGTCAGAAAAAAAGTCCTTGAAGCAAGGCCAAGAATTCACATGTTCCCCTTCCAAGTGTTTCAGCCATTCAGATGCCTTTTTTTTTTTTTTTTTGCATTCTCATTTGACACAAAGACCAGATCAGCATAAACCAGAAAACTGTCAGCAAGAGTTGCTAGAGCGCACGCATCCCAGGACCTGTGGCATAAATGTCTAATGTTGCTCTCCCTAATTCACATGATCTGGAGAAGAGCCTGTGCTCAGCAAGGTGGCACATCACACTGTGGCAGGAAAGCAATATTGCAACCATTTTTATCTAGTAAAAATTGCACTGGACTAAGTACATTTTGGACAAATATTTTTATAGTTTGCAGGGATTAATTTTCTCTCTCTCCAAAAGTTTTAACTGCTTTAGAAAGGACATGAAAGGCAGGGGAAGTTTTGTTGTTGCTGTTGTTGTTTTTTGCAATTTATCACAATGGAAGTTTTGAAAACGTTTGAACATCATCAAGCCCTGCCAAAATGACCTGCAGAGTGAGATTGCTGATTCGTTGCAAAATACAAAATTGCAGAATTGGCTCTGGGGAATGCCTAGAAAGGGGAAGAGGAAACAGAATGAAGGGAATGATAATCACTGGGAGATCCTGAATGCCAGAGGCTACCATCACATAACTCTTTTCCTCTAACAAAGGCAAATTTTAGTATGCTGGCCATGGCTGCATTAAGCAACCCGTTAGTTTCTTTCTCAGGCTATTACTCACTGTCAACCAGCTGCTGCACTCCAAGGTTGGTTGTATTTTCTCACCTGGGTAAAGCTATGCTTAAAGCACTTGGATATGTAACATGCCATATAAACATAAAATGTTACTAAAAGGAACTTTATTCTGAGAGTTCAACTAACTCTGCAATGCTGGAGTTCAGCCAGCTTGCCAAATACTCACCACCTTATATTCCAGTCCTACCTCTTCAGCTAATTGAGGACTAGATACTTAACCCCCTTGCCCTGGTTGTTCAAAATGGCATGCCCCCAGACCTTCATACACCAAGCCCTAGCATATTTATAAAGGTTTTCTAAAGCAGTACAAATCTGTGTTCCTCTGCCTCTTTGTTCTGTTAGTCTCGCTTTTCTGTTCTGCTGTTTTCCTTTCCATTATTTGTTTGAGGTTGTGTTTGGGTTTGCTTGCTTTTCCCTTTCAAGTATATCTTGAATTCAGTTGTGGAGGAGTAAAAACCTTATTCTTTGTGCCTTTGACTGTGACTCAACAGTCCTCCTAACATCATTATTCCTGTTTTCTTAAAAGGCCTCTTGTTGGGCCTTTCATTTGACCTTTAAATATCACTACCTAACTTAGGTTAAAGGAATCCTTTGCAACTGCTTATTTGCACAAGGACACTTTGCTTTCTTCTATCCTCAAAGGGATGCAAAAATTAATGCAATAAGATGCTAAGATATTTTCATTTGCTGATTTCTTGCTACCTCTTAGTAGCAGGAGAAGGATATCTCTTAAAGATGTGTCCAAGGCAAGGAAGGTTCACAGCATTTTAGGGAGAATGAGAGATTCTGGTGCCAGAAGAGCCACGCATCACATTCCCAAAGAGACGTTTGCTCAGGGCAGCATCTCCCTTGAAATGTGTCCAGCTGGCAAGGGACTGCTGCCGAATAGGCCTTTCTCTCACTGGACCCTTCTGAATCACTTGTGCAGATGCCAGACCTGTAGATGTTGATACCTGCTTGCACAAGCAAGGCAAGAAATGAAGGAGCTGATGAGAGAGTAGGACATCTACGTTCGCTATAAATAAGGCCGTGCAAGAGCCTTTCGGAGAGCTCATGCAGAGGTTGTGCTTACGTTGCTTTTTTCAGAGCACACGAAGCCAGAGCAGAGTTTGTCTGCATGAGTTTCCTTTCAATTAGCTTTTGCTGCCTTTTTTTCCTGCCTCTTGATCCTGGGCAGGAGGAGAAGGCCATTTGGAGATAAGAGTCAACAAGGCCAGCCTGCAAGGCAAATTGAAACCAAAGACAGAAAAGACATCACAGAATAAATCATAAGAAAAGTCTTCACTGAGTTGCTGGAGCAGTCCCTAGGATGTGAACACTGGCAGCTGATTCTTGAAAAATCTGTCTTATCGGAGCATGGTAAATATGTCACATTCAGATTAAGCTATCTCTGAGCTCTGGCTTGTTTGCCACAGTAAAACTGTTGAATGCAATTGCACAAGAACTGGGAAGTAAAATAGTTCTCACAAAAGCACTGGAAATGGGCATTTTGCAGGAAGAAACTCACTAGAAAAAAAAAATATTTATTTCTAAGTTTCCAACATATGGTTCACAAATATGCATGGATTTATATCAATTGCTTTAAGACATAAGCATTATATAGTACTTAACCCACAAATAGGTTATAATAAAAAGCTACATTTTGTAAAATAAATTTTTTTTAAAAAGCCCTTTTACGAACAAAATTTACTGCAAATCTTCAAATGTGCAAATGCAGTTTTTGATTTCAGTCTCAATAACAATATCTGATAAAATAGACACTTTCCAAATCACAGCAGATCGGGAAGGCACTAAGTCTAGGGTTCAAATCTTTGGTCACTTTGTTCTGATGTGTTTTTAGACTACTTAAATATTCAGCATTTTCATTGGTTGTTGCCATATGCTATAGAGAAAAAAAAGACAAAATAAAGAAAAAGTGAGGAGAAGAGGTTTAGCAGTAAAAAATTAGCCTGACACCATGTATATCTGGTCTCTCATAACTGAGTTCATTTCTGGGATTGTGTCAGAATGTTCCTCTTCTTCACATTTTTATGTTTGACTAGGTGAAAGGTTGGTTGATAATCTGAGGTAAATTTGTACTTTTAAAAAAAAAATAGATAAACAAACAGGGTCCCTCAGCACTGCTTCCAACTTTGTGGCATCAGTTCCAAAAGCTTTTTTTTTTTTTTTTCTTTTACAGTCTACTAGTCCTCATCCAAAATCTCCCACCAGATCTCTCTCTGTTGATAACTGGACGCAGTTCTTCACATGAAGTCAGAATTCATAGATGAAATCTTTTGCCATATTGCTCAGTTTCATTTTCTCATTAAATATTTCCTCAAATCTTAAGTTCTGCTTTGGAGTGAAATGGTTTTTCCAGTCACCAACGGTTCCTAGGAGAGAAGAAACAGAAAAAGAACAATGAGATCTTGTGTTAAAAAATAATTTTAACCGTGCTTTTAACAGTAATCCATTTTTGCTCATGCCACAGTTGGCACAAATTCTGATTATGTTATTAGCCACAGTCTCTCTGTTAGATGTTTTCATGGGTGTGGTGGGACCCTGATTGAAGGAGCTGGATCATCAGCCATGAAAGCTATTCAGACTGTGGCTCGAGTTTGCCCAAAGTTTTTAAAGATGCCTACAGTTAGGCCGTCACATGAGTGACTAATTCATTCTTTTGCTCTTTTTCGTTGTCAGCATATTCTTCTTTGAGGAACATTTCAGTAGATAGCAGGTAGTACAGAGGTAAACACTAATAATAGAAGGAATGTCTCTAGCTCTTTTCCATTCCAGTAAACTAAGCAACCTTCACGGGTGATACAGGAGGGAACAAGTTGCTTTAAAAATACTGTGGTGGTAAACTTCAGTTTTAAATAAAAAGGCAAATAAAGAGTAATGCTCTGTGAATCTCTTCTTTTAGCGCAAAAGGTCATATTAAACCCTTGTGACTCCTCTCTGTTTCTCTACTACAAGCATAGACTTGCAACCAGAGAACTTAGAAAGTGATTTTCAAGAAGGCTTCATCTGAAGGATCTTGTCACCACTTCCTGGGGCTGATCCAAAACCTCATTGCAGTCGGGGAAAGACTTCAGCCCATGGCTAGAGATAGATTGCAATTTTTCTGCGGTGTTCAGCTCACTTACCTTTTCGGAAAATCAGCTTCCTGTTGGACGTAAGTGCACAAACAGTGTGATTGGGATCACTGTTTTCTTTTTCTGTGTTTGTTTTCATCTCCAAAAATGATGACTTCTTGCAAATATCTTGGATTTCGTCATCACTGATGTTTATATCCAGGAATACAGTAATGTCCTTTACAATCTTAGGGAGATCCTGAGGTACAAGAAGAATAAAGTTTTTACTGTTCTGGGGAGAGTTTTAGTTGATATGGAAAGAATTTTCATTTTATTACATACCAAGTTTATCTCACACATTTGTTTGCTTTGAAACAAAAGTAAACAACTCATTGATTTGTCCCATTGGAATCAGGATTTATATCTAAACAACCTCCTAACTGACTTGGGATACAAAACAGGCTAGTTCGTATTCCTCATAGTGGAAATTTTTGACAAAAATTAACAAAACTATTTCAATCAAAACATTGAAAAATAATTGCTCAAAAAATTATTTACTGAAAAATTCATTCTCTGGAAACTGAAATTTGTTCACTCTGTGATTTTGTTTTAAGGATAGCAAAGTAGTTTCCACATAACAATTTCCTTTTGCCAAAACTATGGCTCTACCACCCACTCAAGGTTCTGATTTTCTTCTTTCTTGGGAGCCCATGTTTCCTTGAGCATGGATAGATTTGTTGTCTTGTGTCACATTTTGGAAGCTTCACCTGAAATGTCAGACAAGCCTGGGTAATGACTCCCATGCCCCCCCCACCTCCTTTTTTTTTTTTTTTTGTCTAGGACCATGACCAGGAACTTACAAACTCTTCCTGTAACTTGGGGAAAATCATTTATTGTTTGTCCCATTTCTGCATATATAAAGTGCAACACTCATGAAATTTGCTACTCATGTAGCATGTGCAGTTAGAATTATTTCACTAATGTTTGGTTTCACACAGAAAGTTCTATGCAAATATAAAATGCGTCCATAGACATACACCCACATTTTTCTTTGTGCTTTTTCATTATAATTTGCTCTTTGAAATTTTAATTATCGTGATTTACAAGTAATTTTTTTTGAAATAAAAACAAAGGGCATATTTACCTTCTTCATGTTTTCATAGAACAAAAAAAGGATATTATTTTCATTTTTATGCTCTTCCCAGCTTAGGAAATGATCAAACCAGGATCCACAGACAACTGAAAAAAAATATATAAAAGGTCTTGATCAAGTTGTATAAACTTGATTCATAAATAACTCTAACTCTCACCATACTCTTTTGGTGTCCTACTCTAAAACTGATTCAATCCTTTTTGTTAAGTGACTCAAACTTGCAGTCCACAGAGATTATCATTCTTTTAAGAATTTGTTTTCATATCAGAAATGCTGATATTATTCTGAAATATGATTTTGTAGTCGAACACAGGCTCCAAACATATTGGAAGGCCGGTATCTGCAGTTAGCATAACACCATAATAAGATCTGAGCATCTTTGCAAATGCCTACATGTCTGTGGTCACAACAGAAAGGTAATTACTTCACTAGGAAATAAATGATTTTTTTTTATAAGGTGCACTGGTGCACTGTATTGTTGTTTCTTTTTTTTTTTTTTTTTTTTTTTTTTCCTTTTTGTCCCAGCAGAGCAAAATACTGTAGTATTTTTAAAGGTCAGCTTATGTGGACAAGACACTGTCTTCCAAATACATAATCTGCCAACAGCATAGATCCTATGGTTTTATAGAAGATCCGTGGTACCTTTTGCTGAACTATGGGAGGATTATGGGAGGTAAAAAACAACAGATTAAAACCAAAACAAACAAACAGAGTCATGTAGTTGGATAGCAAGACTGACTACATAACGATGGATCAGAAGCCAGCTGAAAAAAACAAGGGATGTTTTTTGGGCATTAAAGAGCAGCATTTTCTAGAGCTGATATTGTACTTTTTGTGGACCATACTGTTTGAAAGAAACAAATGCCTCAGTACTGAGCACATTCAACTCTCTTCACTCTTTATTTGAAAAATGTGAAGCATTTGTAACTTAGATCCTCCTGTTTTAAAGCTCGTTTGAAATCCTCTACTAGAGCAAAGAGAAAAGGCACAGAAGGAGCAATCACAGCCAGAACGGTGACCTTGTTTTTCAGTTGTTACTAGGAAAGTACAGCGTTGCAATGGGCATCATTCAGGTTGCTAACCTTGAGCTATAATTAAGTAGTTTGCTGGATGCTCCAAGAGAGACTTTTCCTGCACATAAAGCACTGTCTAACTACAAGATTAATGTGCAGTTAAACCCTGCTCTCCTGGTCAAC
>VZSV01000089.1:1968373-1988560 GCA_013398735.1 Nothocercus julius
TATATATATATATTTCTAACAGGGAGAGAAGCCATCTAGGCTTCAAAGCATCAGAAAGAAAATACGCAAAGAATGCAAATCTATCCATTAAAAACAAAGAAAAACAGAGCAAAAAATGACAGCCGCGACTTTTCTGCCTTATAGATTCCCAGATTAGGTCACCACTGTCTCTTTTGCACCCAAGCACTTGAGTTCTTACTGCAGTGTTTCTCTCTATCAGGGTGAATGAGCTTGTTCATATTAATCAAAAGCCAGCGATCCTTTTGCCTTCAGGAGTACAGAGTACCTGCCAGGAGACTCCAGATACAGCATCACCATTGCCACTATGTCCTTGCCCTTGTTCTCTGCTCCGATTAACTACGAAAGGATACGAGGGGAGCTGAATGAAAGAGCAGGACTTTCGTGTGTTTCTGTTAAGCGCGGCAATGACAAAGTCCCTTGACAGATTACCTCTTACCCAAATTTCCGATGTAACAACACAGTCATCTTTAGCACTGTGCATATACACACAGAAAATAGCAGGTTACTAGACAGAAAAATGGGAGGTGCTTTTTTAAAAAGTTAATAAAATCCGCTTTCTTTTTTTGACTTTTGTATGTTCAAATTTGGTACTAAACAGGTCTAGATCCTACAGATCTTTGAAGCACATGTCTAAGAGCTGCTCTGAACTAGGAACACAGCGTTTGAACCACAGCCTGCAGAAGTCAATAGAAAATAAAAATTGACTTCTTGAGCTTTGATATAAGCCCATGGTGACTGCAACAGCACTTTTCTTTCAAATGTTTTCTATCTCATCTATCATTGTTGCTCTTATCATCCCTGTGGTTGTAGAGCATAAGCACATGTCCTCAAAGGTGTAATAAAACACTAAAAGTGGGAGTGGGCACCTGGAACATGCTCCTGTCATCAGCTTCCACGTCAACACTGCCACTAACAAAAATCTCACTCTCGTCCTTAGTCCTTGGACTCTGCTCCTAAAACAACACATCAGGTAGCCAGTATGCAAAGGCACTTTATGAGAGTGTCTAGACACCTTCTGAAAGGCCACCCAAGGCCATCATCACCATTAGATAAAGAATTTAAGGAGAGATTAAGCCCCTAAACACAGCTTTCAGTTCAGCTTGGGGACCACATATGTATGGGCCCCGCATGCCATGTAGTATCCACACTTTGGTGGGACAGTAAGCCATGGAAAGCTCTCCAGGGATGTTCAGCTGAAGGATCTACCTTGTTGGTCTACCTGCCAGGAGGAGGGATGCCCTGGCTGCAGAGGTCCTGTCTGCTCTTATGTCTGTTTGGTTAAAGTTGTATACATCTATTTCCTCTGCCAAGGATTAAACATAAATTCTTTGTGTAAAGATTCCACTACCGTAGCTCACAAGACATGACTGGAAATGTTTCGATAGTGGCAAATCCACACTAGAATCTACAGCTTGTGGGGTTTTCAGTGTGTTTGGTTTTGAGGGAAGAAGCAAAATCAGTGACTTGTTTGTGAGAGCTTTTTTTTTTAACACACAGATGTGTCAAAGAACAGCAACCTGCAAAGATCAGTAGCACTTAAATAATGCAGATGCTTGTCAGCCTGTCTCCTTGGAGGGTGAAAAATAATATCACATTATTTGCCCCTCTTTGATTTGACATTAGAATTTAGCCTGAAAATAGTCCAAGGGCACAAGAATAAGGAGTCCAATAAGGTGTTTTCACTTTTCATTAATATTTTTCAATGCTTTCTGTGAATGCAATGCTTTTCTGTGAATGACAAGCTAATATAGACCACAGGCTGAAAACATAATATTTGTTATTACCATAGACTACAAGAAGAAAACATAACATGTATTCTTACCATCTCCTTTTAAGAACAAGTCAAAGAAAGCAGTCCAGGTATCTACAGTGGGAAGGTTTGGATTATCTCTGTAGTAATGATACATGGAAACTGCAGTATCTTTTGGGTTTCTGCTGATATAGATCATCTGTAAATGAACATGATATGGCTATTTAGGATAATACTCTTCCCTTATTTTATATGTGTGAATAAATGTGGAATTGCAGTGCCAAAACTCTTTTCTTTAGGATTCTTTTATCAGTGACTATGTCATCAAGGCAGAAATATATTTGTCCCTTTTCAGGCAGAAGTCAGCAGTGATTAGTATACAGTTACATATGGACAAATGTTTGTTACACATGGCTAATTATATGTTCTGAAATAAACTATTTGAATTTTAAGTCAAGAGCATATTACATATCTTGTATACCTGACAGATAAAACATTTACTAATTGACATTTACATGATGGATGAAATGGATGCACCATTCCATTTAAACTAGCCATGGCCCACTAGTCTGGATCTGAGTAATCCTGAAATTTCAAAGTTCTTGATTTTTAGTTTCTAAAATCTGAGACATAGAGGTGATTCTTTTACAGTTCTCCCACACTAGTGTGGGAGGAACCAAAAACTGTGATCTGAATCCCTTTCACTCACTTGAAGGAAAAATCCATCAGTTTTGTGACTGGAAGCCCAGTCCTGTGACTTACAAAGCAGAGAAATAATAATACAATAATGTGTAAAAGAAAGATAACAGGAAAATGTGACAAGAAGTAAATAAATACAATTGGAAATCAAAAGCCAAATGCTTTGCATTTCAGGTGGTACATGGCTTTCAGGTTGCTAGCTGTGGACCTCACCAAACACACACGGTCAAAGGACTATCAACGAGGAGGTAGAAGTGGCTGGATTAATCATCAGGACAACCATTTCAAGCCAATTCTCTTGGTCAGTACAGGATATTCTATGTATATAGCATCTGAAGAGCCAAGTGACTCCTTGTTACAGAATGATGAGTAATGAATAATCAGTAATGGTCTTGGTTCCTAAGACTGCTTACCTGCTTTATGTGAAACAGTAACTGAATAAAAAAACATATCAAAACCTAGCCTTGAAGCACGTTACCCCATTAAGCATCTTAACTACTGGACCATCATCATTTTCACATTTGTTCTCCTATATGTGCCCAGTATCTCTTTAGAGGGTCTTGACAAAACTTTCATAGGAAAGGCAAGTGCCTTCATCCCCAGGAAAGCCTATTGATACTAAGATGACTATTTTCTAAGCAGGTACTCCAGCTAGTAGGATGCGGGGTGATGAGACACCCACCTAACTGCACTTTTAATGATATATTTCTGATTAAAAGAAGTTGCCATTTTATTTTGTGGGGCAGGAGCAAACCCTCACCAGGTCTCCACTGAGGCTGCTTTCTATTGCTGTGTGTCTGCAAAACGATGAGCAAACTGTGTTTGCAAGTGGTAAATCCATGCTGCCTGGATCCATAAAACCTGTATGTGTTTTAGCTCAAGGTACTGACTGGTAACTGGTGAAATTCTAGACTCTGAGTTCTGGCAGAGAATATTTCAGGTAGTTTTGATTAGCTCACACAAATCAGATGTACTACCTGAAATATTAATACTCTTCTGGATAACCATCAATATTACTGCAGTTACATCTAGAAAGACTTACTTAAATAAGTAGATTTATGACAGAATTTTTAAAAAGCCAAAATTTCTCCAAAGCCAAATAATAAATTTAGTCCAAAGACAACTGAACTTTTAAACGTGATTAGGGATCAAGGAGATACAACAGATGCCTAATACATGCATAATGTATCTTACCTTGCATTTTTTCTTCTTAAAGTTTGGGGGTAACATGTTGTAGTCTAAGTGTGTTGGGATGATTCTCTTCGACGAAAGTTTATCCAATTCCTCCAGTTTGGAAACGTCCCCAAATTCAATGGGAGATGTTAGTGTAACTTGGGTATTGTAAAGCTTTGTTATAACGCCTGCAAGCCAGTGAGTGCCTTCAAAAATTATTTTGAAGGAAAAAAAAGAAAGAAAAAAAAAAGAAGAAAGAGAGAGAAAAGAAGGAAGATTTGTTACTGAAAAAAAATTACATGGATCCTGCAGTTTGCATTTGCAAACAGCTCGCTTGTTTGTTAGTTCTGAGCCTCCAGATTCAAGAAACTTTATATAATTGAATAACCCCATCGACTCCAAATGTGTAAATAATGAAAAAAAATAGGTGTGTAGCTGAAGTCTAAAATAATTCTGTGAGAAGGCTTCAGAATTATTTATACCAAAGCAAGCTGTTTTTCAAAAATTTTCTCTTTAGAAAAACTGCATCTCAGCAGGGAGTGGAGAGTTACAATATTATTATTATTTATTTTAGAATAATCAGCCTATAGATTTTGGAAAGGAATTAACACAGCTTGGTGTATGCTTTGTGTAAGTGAGAAGCAGGAAAAAGGAAAGAGAAATGAACACATCTCCAGGCATGAGCCATACAAACAACTTAATAAAACTCTGAGTTGCTCATAATTAACTACAGAAAGTCCTCAGGCAAATCCTTCAAGTATGGATTTTTCTTACTAAAAAAGAACTATCTATTTGATTTCCAATATGAAAACCTCCGCAATTTTTTTTAAATTACAGAATTAAAATTTAGATAAATGACTTGAATTTCTGTATTTCTGCACTTGAATAATGCATCCCCATAATCAAATGTCCTCCTCTGTCTCCTGCACATAGACATTTTCCATTACCTTGGTTAAGAAGAGGACACTAAACAAACAATCATGATTTATTGCGATTGACATGTATCTAAAAGCAGAACTTACCAGATTTTGGGTAGGAAACGAGAAGGACATCATCCTCTCTAGCATCAAAATTATCCAAGGATTTTAAAAGTTCTGGAGATGACCTGGTGGTAAAGGGAATTCCCTTAAACACATGAATGAGTTCTGCCTTACTGGGGCTGGACATGTTTGCCTAAGTCTCGGATTCCTGCAGATCAGATAATAGTGAAATGACAAGCAGATTTAGGAGTCACTTCTAAGGCAGACAGTTTGAAGTGGCAGAGAAAGACCAGGCAATACAAACTGCGTGCTTATATACTTCACTACGCACTGTGGAGTCCTATCACATATTGATTTTTCTGGTTAGTTGTTAAAGAAAACTGGAATATTAGCGGTACCTTAATAAATAACTGAAATGCACTGTCATGAAAAATACATGCCATTTATCATTTCCAGATAAAGAAAGGAGATTAAACTACTTCAAGTAGTTTAACTGCAGAAAATAACAATTAAATACTCCTGTAAAAGGTTATTAATATGATTATTATATAAATTATACTTTGCTGCAAGCACTTGCTGCTTCCAAAGGAAAAAAAAAAAAGACTAAATACAGAAATACTTTCAAAAAAAATACAAAAACAGTGTCTTCCTTTACATGTGTGAATGAAATATATAGGGGGTTGTTTTCCAAATGTACAGTGGCCTGAATTTTCAAAAGTGTAAAGTGATTCTCTATGCTTCAAAACTGTGATGTCAATAACACTTTAAAATTTCAGTCGGAGGCATCTTGGAAACAGAGGGACAGCAGGTCAGTTCGTAAGCTGTCACATGTCTCCATAAGAAGTGTATGGGCAATCAAAATTGGAAATTTTAGATAGGTACTTCAAATTGTCTTCAAACCTAAATATTTCATGACTAGCAGTGGTTGAGAATTTTGAAATCTTTTCACAGAAAATGTTCCAAAAAAAAAAAAAAAAAAAAAAAAAAAAAAAAAAAAAGAACAGAAAACAAAAGTGGCAGGCAAGTAAAACTAGGTTTTGAATTACTTACTTGCCTAAAAATTTGGGGGTTTTTTTTTGAACATGTGGAAATCACCATTCAGCATTGTTCAAATTGAAAGCTCCACTTTTGCCCAAAATGACCTGAAAAAACGTGCTCTTAATATTCAAATTGATATATCAGCTCTGAAGTAAAACATTTGGAAAGCTTAACATTCTCAATTTTCATTTCGACAGCCCCTCTTTTTTTTTTTTTTTTTTTTTTTTAATTTTTCAGGCTGATCTGATTCCAAGACTTGCAGACTTTGCTTTTCATCTGGAATTGGAATTTTTTTCACTAAGTCTAAAAAAAGAAGTCCTGAGATTTCATGAGATAAGAAAATCATTTACAAACTGAGCTTTACTCATGTTTACATTCTTTTCCTCAACCATCCAGAGGCTTCGCTATTCCCACTGAAAAACCCAAACAATGTATTCAGTTCAGCCACTAGAATATATTCAGCTCAACTCGAGGGCTTGTCTGCAAACCTTTTTCTAAAACAAGGCAGTAGATAAGGAATTTCCCAAATTTTGAAATATTTCAGTTCCTCTTATATCTTAAATAATAAATATCTTAATAACTTAGGTTTGGTCTTGGGAGCTTGCTGCCAAGTGTACCTCCCATGACCCATGATAAGAAGTTAATGATTGGAGAAGTTCTTCCAACAAACTCCTGATATCGAGCCAGTTTACTGACAAGGAATAAGGACAGTTACTTGCTTCTGTGCTTGTTTCCTTCTAACTCAATATCCAGAAAAGTCGTCCCTGTAGGACAGATGGGTTGCTGACATTCAGAAAGAATTTTGAGTCTCTCAGTGGTGAGGAGTTCAATGTTTTTCTCTTGCTCCCAGCTCAGAAGACCTAAGCCATTGCTTCAGAGATTAGGGTCCAAATCCTTAAAAAATTCTCCTCTATCAGCAAATTGTATTGCTTTGTGTATTTTAGATGTACGAAGTATGTTTGGAGGCATAATGACTCCTGTTTTTGTCTTGTTTTGAGCTTGTGCGTTAGTCTGAATATAAAGACTTGTAAGGTTTGTTTTGTAGTCATCATTCCTGCCATATGCATTTAGTATAGGTTAATAAAGTTGCATAACCTTGCCCTAGCAAAAAAGGTTAATGGGTAAAATATGTTGTATATTTACCCTGCTTTTTTCCTTTCATTACGTCATGTAATTTTATTGCATTTCAAGTCAGCACATTGGCCTAATCTAATCACTTGGAGCCTAATTAATCAGCCACAATTGAAACGGTCAAGGTGTAAAACAGAAGCTACACAGTAGCCAGGGAAATTCCAGTTCTCTTATTCATCCCACTTACTTTTTATACCAGCTTCTGTTTTCAGCATGCATGTCAGTCAGCATGGAAATTCACGATAATTATACTGAAACAGATCTCCCTTCTTAAATGCTTCCTATATTTGGAATACAGGGCCTACCCTGAAAGGGCACAGTGTTCTGAACTGACTTAAAAAGGAAGAGGATAATCATGCCTTACAGAACTGGGTTCAAATTTACATTTTTCAGGTTAGCCTAGTACAAAGACAGCATGTGTTTACAGAATCAAATCCTTCAGGAAACTTTAATCTCCTTCTTGGAGTGCATTACAACACTGGCTTCAGCGTTTCCATATGTAGAAGCCAACTGACACATGTTGAACCAGATGTACACATGCAAGGAGAGGTAAAGCCCTATTTTCTGGCCCTGCTATCAGTGTCGGTGGGACGTGAATTTTGGTGGCTGGATACAAGACTCCTGGCCCTCATGAGTCCAGCTTTTTTTGCTTCTTTGTTGGACCTCCGCACCTTCCCCCATTTAGTGAGTGACCCCCTTCTGCCACCTTAAAAGACTCCCCAAATTTGTTCTTCACCTATCTCTACCCTGCCACTTCTTGATCTCTTCAGGATCACCATTCTCTTCTCGGTGTGGTTAAACACAGCACCATGTACATCTTCATGCACTGGAGCTGTCCCAGTTGAATCCAGCCCCAATACCCATCCCATCCATACCCATCTCAGGCAGCAAGTACAAAAAGGAAGAGCAAAATTATGCAAAATATGCAGATGAAATCATATGTATCAGTTATACGAGAAAATTTCAATATACAACCACAGGTTACTGAATGCTTTTAATTGGCACTGCCAAACAGTAGTTTTGTCACTTTTCAAAAATGCCCTAAGACAGTATGACATTTTAATCTTGTCACATTTGACTAATGAACAGAGAGGTAAAACTGACACCATCACTCGGCTGGTTGTCTAACTCTCTAGCAGATGCACCAGTCACCTAAAATTAGGAAAAGTTATGTCGCTACAGATGGTCCTCGTGCACCTGTGTGAAATCTGCATACAGCTTCACAAGGGGTGACGGTGGAGTGAAATGGTCCATCCTGTGGGGACCATTCCGTGCAGCCTTTGCTTTTACGTACAGCAGAACTGCAGTGATTTTGATCCTTGCTTATTTTAACTCTGCAGCGTAAGCGTCTCTTTTAAGTTTGCCATCAGTGACAATTTAATAGAAACAGCTATAAGATCCTAAACACTGCTCGAATACTCAAACTGTCTGGGAAATTAAGGCACTTTGGAGTCAGCAGAAGCACTTGGTTATAAGGTGGACGCATGAGGCCTCAGCTGTGCCACAGGTAGTGCCCATCCGTGTGTTTTCTGAGCCAGGCCCAGCTGCCAGGTGTTGTGCCTTAGCCAGAACAGTGTCACAAATGGAGACACTGCATTGCTTCCCATTTCCAACAGCAGCAGCAGCAGCAGCAACTAGCCCTGGACATCTAGATAAGGAGGGCTGCCTGCTTTGTGCCACAGTCCAGCACTAATCTTGAGCTCTGATTAAACAGCTCTGATATTGCCAGTGTCTGATTTACCAGTCGTCGCTATTGGCATTGGCTACACCCACATTTAGGCACCCCTTTAAAGGGCAAAAGTCTATGCCTAGTCACTGCTTTTATGGCATATCAGATTGCGAAGTTGCCCTCTTTTCATCTCTCACCACAAATCATTGCCCAAGGCTCTACTGTGCCAGATCCACAACTGATCCAAGTCATGGTAACAGCCCCAAAGGGGCAAATGGCATGGGCAGAGGTGGCCCCTCCTGAACTAGCTCCCGCTCTACAGTACTGGGGAATGCCCTTCCTGGGCCAACACATGAAAATATGTGGGAAAGATGGAGAAAGAGCAGCTCAAAGCAAGATCTTACCCTTCACTGTGAGTATGGGGAAAAAAAAAATCAGGAGGGCAAGTTCATGTGCAGGCGAAGTCGCCCGCAGGCAACCTGAAGGCCAGGTTGCTACTGGTCCTTATCTTGCACTTATCTTTCTTGCCATAGGTAACGTTCTTTTCATTGGAGCAGGATTAAATAACAGAAACTGCTGTGTCATCCCATGGTGGATCCACATTTCTTTCACGTGCCCAGCTCCCAGGAACCGAGCTTTGACCTGATAGTCGGCAGAGCTGCTAGGCACTTTGAGGCAGACCAGAAGAACTGCAAAGTGCAAGGAAAAGGTACTTGGTTCCTTCTTGTGATTCTTTTCTGTCACTTGAAACAGGATCAGAAAGCAGGAGGGAGGCCAGATCCAGACAGTAGAAATGAAATATGTATTTAGTATGACTTTTCTTCTCTCATGTCCTGCAGCAGCTTGTCTAATATTCTGCAATATTCTTTTAGATTGTTCTGTTCTTAAGAGTTTTTGTCTATGCTCTTATGTTTTACGACTTACTTGAACATAGACTTTTCATGCAGCAAAGCTTTTCTTCTTTTCTCTTTTTTGTAGAGAATTCATACTGTGCTATATTACCCAGCTACCTCCTAGAAGGAGGTCCAGAACAAAGGAGGAATGAATCAGTCATTTTCTGACACATGGTGTTTTCAGTCGCAATATTGAGAGCAGGAAAAAAAAAAAAAAAAAAAAAAAAAAAAACTTTTTTGTAGGCTAACGAAGCTTTGAAAAGAGAAGCCTTACAGCTGCCCAAATTGTTTCCTGACAGTGAGCAGAACTCATAACTCTTGCATTCCATCACGTGAAATATAGCTTTGTTTGGAGGTTTGAAGGTACAAACTCAGACCCATAGGCTAATGACATGTCTAACACATCCTACAGTTTCATCCAGTTGCACCTGGACAGATCTCAACAGCCTATTGCACTGAAGCATAACTCACATTTAGCCTTGTTTGAAGTGTTCAGAATAACAGAGTAGTCATTTCTTTCTCAGTACTTATTCATGCCCACTGTTACATCTGTGCCTTAGCACTAATTTGACTTTGAGGGGAACCCTAATGAAAAAAAAAAAAGTTTTTTTTCCAAATACAAATGACCAAGAATCAGTCTAAATTGTTTTTGTGGAAGGTTCTGTATTATAAACGCTTGAAGAAGCTTCAGCTTACCTGAATTTTTCATTAACATCATCACTCTAAGAACAAACTGGAAAGAACCATTAGTTCTTCTCAAGACAAGGTGAAAGATCTAACGGGTTCAAATCCCCGGTCTTGATATCCATTACAGCACCACACTCCCGCAAAGCAAGGACACAGGAGGGGAAGGTTTGCTGACGCAGGCAGCAGAGCTCTGAGGTTTCGAGATGAATCGCTGCAGCGCACAAATAGCCTGGGCATGGCCAGGACCCCACGGTGATAATGCCTTGAACAGACTGAGGCTTTCAGTAGTTTGCCTTTATGTATGTATGTATGGATGGATGGATGTATGTATGTATGTCGGAGGCCTATCCACAGCCCATGCTTGGCAGTTCTGCGCAGATCTGCTGCCCAGGCATCAAGAGAATCCAAGTAAGCCCCCAGAGGCGCTGAACCCAAGCTGGTATGGCCACCTTGCAGAAGACACAGTGCTTAGAAAGAGAGCTGTTTTGCATCCAGCTAATTCGTAATGCTGGTGCAGTGGCCATAGGTCTGTACAAAACATGTACAGGTGAGCTGCTTTCCAGTGTTATGCTGAAGATAAGCCTGGATATGGATTTTACTCAAATATGAATATGAGTAAACAGCATTTCATTTTGGCCAGGAACAATACACTGGGATGCACAGATCAGTTTGTAGCCATCAGGCCAAGGAAAGAGATTACTCCTCTCTCTTCAGGACTTCCGAGGCTACACCTGGAGTCCAGTTTTGAAGAGACTGGTAAACTGGAGCCAGTGCGGCAGAGGGTTACTCAGTTTGTTGGGGGCTGGCATGATATACAAGAAGAGGTTGAGAAAGTTGGGTCTGTTTAGCCTGGAGAAGAAAAGGTGAAGAGGAGATATTGCTGCACTATTGCTGTACCTAATGTATTGCAACATTAGGTACTATAAGTAGGTACTATAGGTACCTATTGAGTACTTATAGTGAAGGTGGAGCCAAACACTCCTCAGCAGAGCAGGAGGACATGCAGCAAAGATCACAAGCCACAAGAAGGGAGGTCCCAATCAGATACTAGGAAGACTTTTTCACTAGAAGGGAGGTCGAATGTAGGAATAGGTTGTCCAGAGAAGTTGGGAAATAGCTATCCCTGAAGTAATTCAAAACTTGAATGGAAGAGATCATGAGTAAAATGACGTATCTTTGCAGTTAGCCTTGCTGTGAACAGGAGTTGGGATGGATGCTCCCCTCAGTTTTCTCCCAACCTAAACTACTCTATCAGTCTGTATTTTATAATCCAATGCTAAGGCTGCTATTCAAACACAAGCTTCATTTGTGCAATCTTTAAAGACTGGTGGGCCAGCATCCACAACAGTATTAACATTTGTGGAGCCATACTTAGACATCTTAAATATAGCCCAAGTCCTTAGACCCAATACTTCCCATTGGCTGCATCTCCATTTTCAGAGTTACCTCTGTGATTAAGGTGTATTTTGGCCAAATCTATTATTCTTTTTTTTTAACTCTATTATAATTCACTAGGTTCCACCTTACACCAGTGCTTACCCAACTTCAGTACTTTCCATTCATATCAACACACTCTTTATTAGAGTAGCATTATGACTGAGAGCATAATTTCTTCAGGTGAACTTCAATTGACAAACATTTTTTTCAGAATTCTCTCATACTGGCATTATCAGCTTCATGAAGTATATTATTTTTCTCCAAAGAGGAACAAATTTTTCTGAAGATCGACAGGTTAAATGCAAAATAGAGAAAATTAGTGCCAGCTTTAGAGAGCTAGAATTCCAGCTGCTTTTCACAAAATTGCCTACAATTTCTTGCCTTTTCAGCTCATTACTTCTTGTACCATTCTGTTGTTATTGCACAAAAGGAAGAAAAATTACCTGGCTGAGTGATAACAGAGAAAAGTTAATGAAAGAAAAAGGGTGTGTAGTTTATTTCTGAATGATCAATTGTAATCAAATTCCTAAAATGATCCTATAAAATAAATCAGATAGCAAATACAAATATTAAAATCCAGACTCAAATTTATCCAAAGGTTTCAAGCATATCCAGGATTTAGGGATGTTTCTGGCACAAAGCCATGTATTTATTTAAAAAACATTCATTTCATTTCTTGCATGAATGCAACTCTGGCCCCAGTGCTGTATTTCTTATTCAGAAAATGAGCAATATCACTGAGTTCAGTGAAAAAAGTATGCATGGATATAAGAATCTGGATTTTTTATTACCAGGTTTGGCTGATCTGAAAAAATAAGTTGTTTGGAGGAAGTAAATAAAAACATGAAAGAAATAAAAATAAAAAATGTTACCAGCTGAAGAGAGATCACTTTGCAACAGTTCTTGATTGCTGAGCATAAAATGGAATAGCTGAGTGCATGGCTTCTTTAAATCTCTGTGCAGAACTCCAACTTGGCTTTCAAATGTGGAAAAAGATATATATAAATATAATGTGGATTTTCCTTTAATCTTGAAATCAGAGAGGTTTTCAAATGCATATTTACGATTTAGAAAACATTTTGCAAATTAGGTCCATATATTAGGTACATTAGGTCCAATTTATTAGGTCCATTCCTTTTCCCTAGGTTTAAAAAATGTTTAAAAAAAATCTTGCTGACAGTGAAAGATTTTAGCATGAGAAGTTTGCTCTTGTTGTCAGATGCTAGAATAAGCAGTGGCTAGATCACTCTCATTTATGAAGATATATTAAAATCTTCAGGCTATTTTGCATTTACTTCTGCTGCTCCTTTGCTGAAATGTAAAAGCAGGTTGTAGCAGCCAGCCACGTCAACAACGCAGCCAGCCAATATCCTGAACTTTAACACAGAATGAATGCTTATTAATTTTTGAGACCTAAGTCCAGAGTTGTATTTTTCTGTGTTGGGCAGTGTGCCACTAATTTGTTTCAGATAGGCAGAGAACATCTTTGATTGATTTTAATTAATTTCTAAATGACCACAAAATTAGTTCTATAGTTATTCACTTAGTCCATGGAATCCTTTCTACCACTAAGGCATATTTCTACTAAACAGCAACAAATAGGAGCTAGTCTAATAGATAATCCTCCTGGCACAAAAATATAAATTGAGGTAATGCAAAAATTTTATATTATAATGTAAATATTGAACTTCTGCATTGACAGAATGGTAGCAAAATATCCTATTATCTTCTTAAACTGAGCAAGTGAAACACCTTCCTGAGATTTGAAGGAGTTATTAGCATGCATATGCTGCTTTATTTGCAAGCTCTACCTTTACTGAAAAATAAGATGTGATACTCTGAGAATCTGCACATTAGCAGGATGCAAATATGGGTTATGCACATATTATATTGTTACTTGAGAAAGATAAAATTAAGACTATTATTTATTCAGATCTGGTTCAGATACCACCTTGGTGAAACTTATTGGATCTTGACAGATACATCAATAAGGATCTGGTACCAGGATGCAAAATGGGGAAAACTGGTTTGTCTCCGCTTCTACACTAAGTTCACCACAGCCAGTATTCCTCCTCCTTCCCCGCCCCAGCAGTTCTGTTGCTGCTTCCTGTGGTTATGTGCCACTGAACTGCAAAATAGTATGTAAAAAAAGTATGCAAAAATCAAGAAAAAGTCGATCCTTGATGAGTGGCTCTTGTGGCTGCTGTGTAGGCACACCACAGCTAGCAGCTCACTGCAGTACATTAATTCAGGTCCTTAATTTCTCCCACATTTCTCCTTCTGCTTATTCTACCTCTCTCTTCTGCTCTACCCCACTGAAAGATATAAGAGACCATATGAGGAAGGTGACAAGAGGTGCAAGACGTATGGACAAATAACAAAATTATATGTTGTATGGTGGTCTGAGAGGTTTTCAGGATCCAGAGGCAAAGGCCCCAGCCCCTAGTTCATCTATGTATAAGCAGATCCAGAGCAGGTGAAGGCCTTCCCCAGGCTCTTGGCCAATTTTCCACATACTGTGAGCTCCTCCATACACCATCATGTATGCTGTGGGCAATGAAAATGGGCAGATTTGGGAAGTATTATCAAAAGCCAGGAGAATAAGAAACAATGACTAAAGACTTTGTTTCCTTTTTTTTTTTTTTTTTTAAAAAAAAGAGGATTATATTGAAAAAAGCCTCTAATTTAAAAGACTCTATTTTTATCTCACTAGCTTTGCTCTATAATCCATTAATGGCCAAGCAGATTTTAAGAGGATGATGAATCTAAACCACTTAAAATTAACCTTTCAGTTGTCTCCTTCCTGCACACTGATAAGTGATGCCCCACTGTGATATACAGGGTCCTGTGCACAAGGATTTGGCGCTGGGAAGGAACAGGCACTTTAGGGAACTGCTTCCCATCCAGTAGCTGAACTCTGCATGCCGGGTTGAGTATTTAGAGCATGCTGGTCTGCCCTGTAGGCAAGTCAGACCAAGTCGTAGGAAAGTCTTTAATGCATCTGTAGTCTGATGCATGATTTGCCAATGCTGGATATAGCAATAAACTGAAACTGAGAGCAAAGACCTGGCAAGACAAATAACAAGATATTTTCACTTGTGGTGGCTTTAGGAGCAATCCACAGCCTACTAAGAACACAATCATTTGCAGCATCTGTAAAGCGCTAGACAAACAGCCAAAAACTCTAGCAGAGAAACATTTGCAACATGGGCAGGGGGACCACAGAATTCTCCAAATGGATCGGATTCTCATTCTGAACACTATTACACCTGCTGAGACAAATGCTCCTCTCACATCTGCTTCTGCAGCCTTATAATCCTCCCTTGCCCCATTATGTTTAAACAAACCGAAGAAAAAAATGGGAAGTAAAATGAGCATCTAAGCAACACTATTTCTATGGATTTGCCACAGGTCTCATATTAAATTAGTTTCTGGAGGATGCTGCAGCTGCTACCTAGAAGATCAATCACTTGGCTTTCATTAGATTTGACAGCTATAAATGCTTCTAGATGCAGAGCCTGGCAGACTTAGATTAGTTGCCTTACAAGTGAAACATCACACATCAGTGTAGGCTTAGCATAATTGGCCCAGGCAGCATCTACAGAGAGCTGAGAGGAAAATATTTCACATTTTGGTAAGTAGTTGTATTTGAGAAAGAAAAGAAAAGAAGAAACAAACAATTACATCTTGGAAAGTAAATACAAATATCTCAGTTATTACTCCTGATGCAACAGAATGAAGACATTGCAGTGTGATCAGACTCAGAAATCCTTGCTCTCAGATGTTATTCTGCTGGAATTTGTCCATTTATTTGGAGATGGGGCATTGCTTGTTTTCTTGCTGCTCTCATATAGAGTAAAACCTTTTTGAAAGGGCTATTGATCAACTGCTTTGGGCAGATTTCCAAAGTGAAGACTTCTTGCCCGACCTGAATATAAATCTGTTGTGTTTTGTTTATTTATTTATTTATCTATTTATTTAAAGGCAATCCCATTTAATAGGCTGTCTCAGACAGCCCCTTTCATGCCTAGACCAAATGAGCTAAGTTCTCTTCCCGCAGTGTAACATACACCATGTCCACAACCGTCAGAAGAACACAGACGTCCCAAGATAAGTCTCTGTAGTAACCTGGAATATTTTCATTACACATGACACTTGGCAAGCCCCAGTCTTGCAGAATTCCCCTTGAAATAGGTGAGAGTGATGAAGGATCAATCACACAGTGTGGACTACCAAGCATTAGTGTGTGTGTGTGGGGGGGGGGGGGACAGTTATTATTTCTGATAGAAATCCACCAAATTCCCAGCAACTAAGATCAGGGTAATAATTAGGACTGCAGGAAAAATACATATATATATTTCTTTAAAATGATTTTTAGAATTCTTACACTGGTACCCTTTCAACATCCTTTCATCCTTTCAACAAAAAGGGAGCATTACATGTTTTTGTCTGGAAAAAAAAGTGCAGACTCCAATTATTTTCTTGCCAGGAACTGGAACAGGCATCATATTCACTCAAACACTGAGAAACGTGGACTCTCTGCCTTTACTGTGTGCAATATGGTCTGCTACTCCCAGTCCAGGCATTTACATCATATATTAAACCGGTTACTCTGTTACCTTCTGAGCACATTTATAATGAAAAATACATATTTCTGTGGACTATTTGGGTTTTGCTGAAATGATATTTTCTATCAAAAAAAAATATATATATCTTCAATTATTTAGCCAGCTCCATTGACATCTCCAGGACTTTTATGTGATCACTTTACTTAACAACATCCCCAACTGTGACAGGTATGTGCTCGCAAGATGTGCTGCCAATGGTACCCAAAGTTCTTTGTAAACACTAGGCTCAGCGAGAAATTAGGGAAATAGGTATTTTTGCCATTATCTAATCAATCTCTGCAAAAACCTGCAGGAAGGTGGGAGAGTTCTTTTTTCTCTGGTAGTGATTGCAGACGATGAACCGGGGAGTGAGCCTGTTAAAAAACCCGTGGAAGTCACCTTGCTGAGTGACCCTTTTCGCACACCGCAGTCAGCAGCTTATTGCAGCACATTAAATCATCAAATGCTCCCACGTTTCTCCTGCTGACTCTACCTCTCTCTTGATCTACCCGCAGACCAAGCAGAAGAAGCATCCTGCCAGTGTTGGAGGTTCTAGGGAAGGATATAGGAAATAAAAGAAAAAAAGAGACTAGAAGAACAACAGGGAAAAAGTGTTCCTGGCAGAGGGTGGCTGCAGAGAAAAGAGAGAACATTTCTATATCACATCTGAAACCAGATGTGAAACAGAAATATTATATAATATATAGAAATATTATATAATAATGGGAAAAGAGGACAAGCTGAGGGATACTATGAGGCAGAACCAGCTAATCTAATAGATCGCATTGAGGAGCGGTAAATCTGGATTTGACATCAATCTCTGCCACTCATGTAAGTGCTTTGCTTACGCACACGGTATCTTTCTGAAATCACTATGGTTATTGCATGTGCAGCGGGTAACGCCATGGGACTCCAATTGCAACTGGAGCTGCTAAGTGCAGCTGTGATATATTAATGACACCAACCAGCAGAGAGTTCAGGAGACGCGCGCAGAAAATCAGAGCAGACAGAGGCAGGCAGGGGGACCGCCTGTGGTAGGCGGCAGGCTTACAGGATTTGCAAAATGCCCTGAAAATAAAAAATCAGACATTTGCTCAGCTGTAGCCACTGGGGAGTACAACAGCAGCGATACGAGGGCAGACAGACGTGTGCTTGCCGTGAATGCTGCCGACACGCATGCAGCGAAGTCCCCTGCCAGGGCCTGCGGCAGCTGCGTCTAACAGCGTGGATAATTTACTCCTGCCTGTTTGCAGGTATTCCCGTTTGGCTGACTTGCGAGAAATTTCCAATTGAAACATCATCTCTCTAAGCGGATGGAGCACTTGTGGGCACAAAAAAATGTCACGTGTGTTATTATTCATGCCAAGTCACTGCTGGGAGGTAAGTCACTGCAAGCAAAGGAATTACAACAGGGAGGAATTAGCTCTGTAGTAGTTCAAATGACTATTTGTACAGCTGCTTCAGGTTGCTGCACGTTATGTAAAGTTCCATACCTGGCAGTGTTGATGGCATCATGTTGAAGAAGGAAAGGAAAAAACAGGCAGTTTAACTGTATCTATGGCCAACACTTTGTTCCTTCTCACTAACTAAAGTACACTGGTGTTTTCCCTCCATAAAAAAAAAAAAAAAAAAAAAAAAAAAAAAAAGGATCAATCCTTGCATTCTCAAAGCAGCCCCCCTAGGTCAACCATGAGTTTGGGGATCACAACCCTTGGGCTCTATTTTTAAGTCATTGAGGTGAGCATCAAGGTTTGCCAGAAGAAAGCAAAAGTTTATGTTCCGGTGAAGGGATAGTAGATCTTAATATTCATCAAAACACTGACCTCGGTTTATAATTTTTATGCGTCCTATGAAAGGAGGGAAAATGTCCCTCCAGCAATATTTTTCCATGGGAACACCCAATGAAGATAATATTTTAATGATACATTTATTATTGATCATGTAAATATATTATTGACCATGACCCAGAGAAGAAAAACATATTTGCATATTCAGACTGATTACAAAGTAAACTAAATGCAATAAAGAAATATTGTTCCCTGAACGGGAAACCTTGGCAGCCGGCCCACATCTCACAGCTACACCTTCAACTGCTCTTTTACTTGACTTTGTACAGAAACGAACACACAGCTTATACTGCAGAGCATTAACAATGTCAGTCTTAAAGAACAAATATCCCACTTTCAAAACCAGTGAGGATATGAAGAGGGTACAGAGAATTACACCCTGACGGAGCAACTGAGAGGCAAGAAGCTTCTTCTGCAAGAAGCAGGGAAGAGTTTTGTAGTTTTGTCAATGACTTCGGAGAAGTAGTTGTACATTAGATATCACTGTGCAGCAATTTTGATAATACACAGCGATACTGCTTTAGCTAATAGCTATTAATCAATGGCACTTAGCAAAGCACTATGTGAATTCTTCCAAGCCACTGCTGCCTTGTGGAGTGACCAACCCATGACCCAGGAATAAGGATGAACATATAACGAACTCTCACGCGATGATAGGAGAGGCTTTAAGAGTGCAGGCTCAAGGTGAAGCCGGCGGCCTCAGAGCTACAAGCAGCCACTCGGAGTGGCCAAGGATTCGTGGCATTGAGAGTGAAACACAGGGATTTAGTAGGTAGGAAGATGGAAAAATCCATGTTAAAAAAAAAAAAAAATGTGGGGAGAGGTTATTCAAAAGTCAGTATGCTCTTGATGGGTCATATTTCTTCTACTTTTGTGCCAATATAACCATATCAGTCCCAGTTACTGCAAAATAATGCAAAGCCTTGCCAAGCCGTTTTCCTTCGGGATCCCCATAGGAATTTGGTAATGAATTACATTCTTCCCAAAGAAAAGCAGAAACTCAGTGTTTTAATTTGAGACAGTGTTAAAAAGTTTTCAAAGCAATTTGAAGGGTGAAAAGCAACTTACAGCTCTATAAAATAACATCCTCTGCCTGTTTTGGAGAAGGATTTGAAATTCTGCTACAGTTACTATTTTTTTAATTCACGTATCTGAGCAATAATGCTAATATATCTTGGTTTCTGCTCCATCTGCTATTTGAAAGAGGGAAGTGGCTTTTGGCAAACTGAAGCAAGCTATAGGCTGCCTCAGATTTTAGGGCATTGGCTTTAATTTCATCCTTATAAAGCCCATCCCTCTACAGCACCGCAGAAGGTAAAGAGAGCGCTCATAACTCCACACAGCTTTGATTACATGGTGGTGGCCTCCCTCCACCTTGGGCTGTCGTTACCTTGGGTAAGTCCATCTTTATCTTGCAAGCCCATCTTTTCCCACTGAAGACAGGATAAATTTCACACCAGGAGACACGCTAGCTCCATGTCTGCTAGGCCAGCCAGGCGCCACATGCTCCTTATGTATCTCACACTGCATTTAATTCCCAGCACAGCTTTCCCCGTGACATACAGGCTTGCAGAAAGATTTATCCACTGGCTCATCACAGACACCAGGAGAAGCCTGGCTGTAAACAGGGCTTACTCTGCAGCAGAGCCATGTCATGGCCAGCGACATCCTCTGAAGCTCGAGACATATTTACATTGGAGGAGGACTTAGCTGTTGCCTTATATTGTATGTAAGTAAGTGTCTGCTTGCAGCCCTCTGCTTGTGCCAAGCTTCCTTCTGGACTATCTCACACTGGAGTAATGCCACTAATTGGGACTGACAAAAAGAGGAAAGCTCAGTGAGGATCAGGCCCACATAATTATTGCATTTGAGGTCCAAAGGCACAAACGTACCTAGATTGCTCTAGAATCTGCAGGGTAGAATCATTTCTTAAGCTATCTGTCTCTGAGAAATACCTCTATCTGGAAGCAAGAACTCAGCTAATGAGACTAGGCACAAGTGAAAAAACATTTTCTCCGACTTGAGCCCACTGCCAGAAATTGTGGAGGCTGGACTTTCTCGAACAGTATCTTGCCATGTCTACTACCAGCACCAAAGCTTATTGTTTTTCTGAGATACATTTTTTTCCCCTTCAGATATTCCCCAGCTGCCCACGTAGCAGATTTCCACATGAACAGTGAAGCTCATAGCCTGATCTGTGAGGCATCCAGAGCATGGCAGAGCAGCTGGAGGGATTTCATAGAATCACGGAATCA
>VZSV01000089.1:1996813-2096966 GCA_013398735.1 Nothocercus julius
CCTCTCCTCTCCTCTCCTCTCCTCTCCTCTCGTCTCCTTTTTTCAGAAGATATAACCTTAGACATTTTATTTCAAGGACTGTTTTTCCTCATTAATGACTGAGAGGCTCTTTCACTGCTTTACATGACAGGTTAGATAACTAGAGCAGACTCTCTATTAAAATTAAAAATCAGCCAAGAAGAATTCCGTATGAGAAGGTATCCACTGCCACAGGAAGCAAAAGAGACAGCAGGAGAGAGGTTGGCTTGTTTTGTGATAAAGACTTATTTATACTCTCAAGTCCACTTTGGCCTGAATGTTTGCAAAGCTATGATTTTCTGTAAGGGAGAAACTTCAAGAAGAAAGAATTGTGTCATCCCTAGCTTCAAATATGAGTTTCTGTAGCAGGCTATTCTTTTTCAAAAGGCAACAAACAAACAAACATTTTTCACTTTCAAAAGCAATGCTAAGGAAAAATCAAAAATGCATTTTAATATTTCAGTGTCAGTAAGTGCTGAGAAGTAAAGCATTTTTTGAACTGGCCTTTACAATACTGTGCACCATTTCTTATCCCGAATAAGGTCCATGACTCCCAGAAATCATAGGAATAGCCTCCATACCCATCTGATCCTTTATATTTCTGAGTTTATCCTTCCCCACCCGACTTGCATTGCAAAAGCATCAAGATAGATGGGTTTTTTTTGCATCCTTCAGGACTACATCCTGGGTTCAGCTAGTTTGGGCCCTAAGACTGGAATAGCTGGTGAGGAACATGAACCACTCACTTTCCATTGACCCATTTGATCTCCTTTGAGCTGCTGTAAATCTAAGGGCATTCACAGCATCTCCTGAGAAACACTTTCTCCTGGATCTGCTCCAGCCGCCAAGTGCCTTGTTCTTCCTACCACCCATTTTTCTAATCTGTCTCTTTCAATTTCTGAGCAGCTCACATCTGACACCTAAAAAACACTGGTAAAACCATTTAAAAGCAATATAGATGTGTCAAGGCATTTTTACCTCCTGAGTCAAATATTCACACAAAATAAACCAAAAACTCACCAAGTTTCATGCTTGTGCTGTGTCACCTGGTCATTTACTTACATTGAGAGTACTTATTTTGACATCTGAAGAATGGAGTTTTTATATCAGGCTGCTCTTCTTCAGCAATCTGAGTCTAACCTCCCATAGCCAGGAAAAAATAACAACAGCTTGAGTCAAAATTAGGTCTCAAGGCATCTCCATTTCTCTAAAGATGCTGTCTGCATGAAGTCAATAGCTGTGCCATTTGCAGTTGGAAGTGCTGAAGGAAAAAAATAAAAAGGAGAAATTCTTTAATAGCTGCCATTGATGTGGGCTGTTATGAACCATTTTAGCTGCTTGATGTACTGCAGAAGTAGTCATTTTCTGTGAGAAACCACAGGGCCCATACCTCCAGGAAAATGTGTTCAACTATTATGAATTAAGCCCAAATGTACCACGGGATCTCCACTGGACAGAATTTGTTGCACAGGGAATCTTTTTACAGGAGGGCCCTGCTGGGTCTAAAATTTATAAACGAGACATTTTTAGTTACTTTCACTTCTCAGTAGTTTTTAATTGTAACAACAAATTCTTTAAATATTTGTCTTCAGTCACCTGAAGTCTTTCTGTCATTGCAACTCCTTATATGATTTTGATTGCTCACTCAAAGTGCCATGTGTAGTCACTTATAAAACAGGGGATGTGTTTATTTGCAGAAGTGAATGGATTTGAGGTCGGGAATGCAATAATACTGCTAAGGACATCTGAAGTTGTGAAGGTGCTGTGTTCTTCATTGACAATAGTCGTGCTTGTCCTGGACTTAGTCACGGGCTCTCTTCTTCAAGTGATATGGCAGAGAAGGGAGAGGAATGATAAAATCAGAGAAAATTACCAAGTAGGAAAACATGGAACAGTAAGAGACTGAGATAATTAAAGATGTTATGAAATGCTATGCCAAGAAGTCTTTTCTATAAAGCTAAAATATATTTAACTTGGCAATATATTGATGCTTTAAATATTTAAATGTGCACATCTAAGCACACCATATAACACCTACCTTCATATATTTGTCTACACATCTTTTCTATTACATATTTAAATGAAAAAGCAATACAGTTACAAAGTAGTCTGTTTTTGTTGGTGGTTGCAATGCCAAATACACAGGGACTGATTGTCTCCTGATAGAGCAGGAGGGCAACAAACCTTCCACAAAGTGCTGGAGCTTCTCTTGCATGGGAAGGGCACAGGTCCTCTTTGTTTTTCTGCTTGTAAATATGAGTAGAGACATTAAACTCCTTATGTATTAGCGAGTCAAACAGTGGAATCTTCACCTGAAAACACAAGCAGATTTTTACAGTATCACAGGTGGCTTTCATAAAAATAGGATAATGAAATTATTAATCACAGTCAGTATATGATCACATGAATGCAGGTATAGTTTGAAATAATGCATCTAATTTTTTAATGAGACTAAAGCTACGTGGCTAATTATGGGAGCTCAGTTGATGGATGGAGACCTGCTGAGCCACCTCGTGCTTAAAAATAGACGTGGAACCATACAATAAATTTTAATCTCTTCCTCTGCCACTGAGAAATATAATGAAAAAAAGCCTTGTCCAGACCCCACAGCTGAGCATCCAATACCATAGCAGAATAGTTTAGCCGAGTTCTGGTTATATACATGTCTGCTTGAAGTAATTTTTATATATTGAACGGAAATCACAGAGCAAGAGATTTTGCCATGGGCATGGCATATAAACACATAAAAACACTGACAAATTGCATTACCCCAGCCACTGCATTGCAAAATGTTATCTCTATACTGGAGATATAAATGCAGCGTTGGGTCATTCAGATATTTGCAGATCTATGAACTGTTGAATAAACAGCTCTTCTCCAGCAGTGCAATGATACATAGACCTGTCTATCCTCAGACTAAGAATGAAAAATGTACGTGCAAGGGAAGCTGAAGCTTGACCTGGAAGGCTAATGCTTACCCTTTATTTAGCAAACCTATTTTAGAGTATGTTAAGATGTACTGCTGAAGTAACTCTCCTGAGGGAAGCACAGGGAAAGATGAAGTATTATGATCTTTTAAGAAGTCAGGATGGACTTTAAAGGATGTTGATGGAAAGTAATGATTTTGATAAAGCTCTACATTTCAGACATTACTTATCTTTTCCATAGCCTCTAATGCATTAGCTCTGTCATATAATAAAACGATTGTAACTTTGTGGATTATGAAGTAAGCTGAATAATTCATATGAATGTCACTGAGACATTTTTCCCACTAATTGTGGTGATTCAATCCTTTCTTCCTCTGCCTTGATATCAGGCAGTCATCATTTAATGGATTAAAATATATGCCATCAACTAAAATGGTGATGTTACAGGCTTTCACCTAGGTTCAAACAAAATGTTTGCAAGCATACCTGTCCAGTCCCTGATGCGTTAGGTTTACTGGCTAGCGAATATTAGCAGGATCAAGTTGTCCTATCTATCTGGTATGTTACTTAAGATATGGAGTGGCATCATTTATCACCTTTTATGAATCTCAGGGACACTGCTTAGTGGAAGGGCAAAGCATACACCAAATCCATAGGCAACCTTGGTAAAGAAATCATTAGAAATCCATAGGTAGCCATAGCCTCGCTTTAAATATGTAAGGAAATTAAGGGAAGCAGAAGTCAGAAGAATCGATGACAACTGCACGGAAAAAAACTGACAAATGTGGAGAAAATAACACCCCAAGTCTTTAGTTCCCCATCATGGGTAAGTAATGGAGCGTTCAGTTTGCCAACTTTCCTACCTCAGACATGCTATCAATCTAAATGTACTCAGCAGCACTTTACATCTTACACTAAACAAGGAGGCCAATGTTAGAAAAGGACTGAATAAGGGAAGGTGAGGTAAAATGCTAGGCAGAGCAAATGACAGCATGACTGAGTTTTTCAGAGTTCTTTGCAATTAGGTTGGCTTCATTTTTAATGGTTGGGTATTTTCAATAGGCAGGCTGACATCTGGAAATATGTGCTGTTCAATGTCAGATGACCAAGATACTAATCCTTTTAACTAGAGGAAAATTTTGCTTCAGCTATTCACTGATCATTATTTGGGTGACTAATTGCCACTTCTCACATTACTATTATTTTTAACCTTTCTTGACTGGCTGAAGCACTTAAAGCTACTAGAAAAAAAAAAAGAAGAAGTGGCAAAAAATGTTTTTTTTTCACACCAAACTTTTATATTCGGTCCTTGGAGACAAAAATCTGGAATTCACAACCACGTCCATTGCAGGTTATCCAAATAATCATAAATAATTAATAAAAGAAACTCTGAATATTTGGCTCATTTTAATGGCCAAATCTCATTATCTTGAAGGTGAAGACATGATATGATAGCTGTCCATATTGTCCAGATCATTACAAACTATCCCCTCCAATTCAGAAATATCCAAAAGACCCCTCATGCACAGGTACATGCCCATGCATCTACATGGATCTCCATCCTAAGTAATAATCTAGTAACGATTATGCAACAGTTATCAGACTTTTCCAAAATGTTGGACACTCACATGCACAATCACTTTGAAAAGACCAGTTTGGTTAAAACTCAGTTCATTAGTCTTGAGACCGTGTAAAACTGCACTTGTTTTCATTAGCCTGCACAAGCTGTTGCCTTGCTTTCTGGCAAAATGCCATGAGACTACAGCAGTCACTTTATTTTATAGCATCAAAGGGATTAGCGTAACAGCCTGCATTACTTCAGTCCCAAGCACTGAAGGAAAACAGAGTTACTCTCTTCAAAATTCTCTTTTCTGAAGCTTTTAAAAGAAACACTTGAAGACAGGGTTTCCCAAAGCCTTTTCCAGCTCGCTCCATGATGTAACTCTACTTACCATTTGTCACGCAAGCTTGGCATGGGAGCAACGTTGTTAAAAGCTTAAATTAAAGCAGTGGGAGGACAGGGGGGAAAGTCCAGACCTTAATGAGCTGTAAACAAAAGCCCATTTTCATCCTGAATTCTGGAAAAACTTGAAAAGCTAGTGAGGTAAGAGTGCTGGGAAAGGGCTGACCCCGGTAGCTGGAGTTATGGACCAGCAGCAGCTCCAGGACTGCACAGGGAGACGCAGAAGTGGCCCTAGGTAATAGTACTCACACCGAAGTGTGACATTTGGGGCACTGTGAAGTCAGCTGTCCCTGCACCATGGCCAATTTTTGAGGCCTCCAGACAGCCAGACATCCTGGGCCACGGCACTGTACAAGGCAGCCCTGGAGGAGCTGGTAATATCTCCTGGGCTCTCTGGTGAATCTCTTCTTCTTGCAAAAAGAGAGGAAGCTCCCAGGTCTGTCTCAGAGGCAGCCACATATTGTGGTTGCATGGCTTTGGTTCTATTCTCTGCTGTGCCAAGAACCTCCTTAGTTATTTTGGACAAATCCCTGGACCTATTTATAAAGCAAGTTCATGCGTGGACCCAGATGATCAGCCCTTCTTTTACCTTTCGTTGCCTTCAGACCAGAGCACTATATAGTTCCCAGGAGAAAGTACGTTAGGAGGATGAATACGTTAAAGACGATGAGGTCTCTAATGGGGTGCTCAGCTCTCCACAGGAATGGAGGCCAGACAGGTCCCAGGGACAGATCACAGCGTTTGGTAAAAGCGAGAGAGGTGCTTTTCTCCTTTCCTCGCATGCAGCTTTGTGCAGGTTTTGCTTGATTTTGCTTTGCCGGGCACCCAGGCAAAGCGGCAGCGTTACCAGCATCCGCAGGGTTCATCCTTCTGGCCAACAGCTTTGGTGTGAGAAACTCCTCTCTCGGGTGGCCTCCCTTCTGCCAAGCCAATCTTCACTCTGACCTGATTAGCCAGAATATTCTCTGAAGCTGACCTTGGAGAAGCCTTTTTTTCTGTACTCCATGGCCTGACTGTCACAAGTTGAAAGCTACTGAAGGGGAACTTAATAACTGCTCTCCAGGAATGAAAAAAAATCTTATCGGGGAAAAGCCTGGAGGTCAGCTTGACAAGCCTTTTATAAAGATGACTGTAGTCCTCGAAGCACATTCTGCCTTCAACCTTTTATCTCCATCTCAACAGACTGTCTGACATGACTTCCCATGTGTTAACTTGGCTTTTCCAAGCAGAGCTCGCTGCATCCCTCATATCCCGAAGGGCAAATATCAAGGCATTTGAGTTCCTTCCAGGTAGCTACACAAACATCTTTGTACTGCATGGTCAAACTCTAATGCTGAGTAATTCCCAGTGTTTTCAAATACTTTCTGTCTTTTTCTTTTCCTCTTCTTTTCTTGCTTTTCCCCCATCACAGCTTAAGTGAACTTCAGATCCTTGCAGACCTCTCGCTGTCGTGAGGAGGTCTGGAGTAGAGGTGGCAGCCCTGAAGGAAGGGTATCAGCTCTAGCTTTTCTTCACCTCAGGCTAAATGAGGCTAAATGTGAGCATCTCAGGTCACTACAACGTTTTAAAATTTCAGCCATTATGTTTTCCAATGGAAAAAAAAATAAGAATGTCCTCCAAGAAAGCAAGAAAACTTATCCCTTTCCCTCGCCTGATCCCCTGTTCATGCTGGCACACACAGAGCCTATGTGAGCTCTGCCACAGTTAGGCAAACTGATGAACACCAACAGTTAGGCCCATACGGGGCCATCAGCTGTGAATGGTGCCTCTCCGTTTTACTGATTTTGAGGGGTTTATTCTGCACCCATCATGGCAACCTGTGATAGGACAAGGATATAATTTTTAGGGTGGCTTTGCACTAAATAGGTATTCACAACAGGATTGTTATTTTATGTCATGTTCCCTGTCTGGGAGATCTGCTCACCAAAGGTTTTCACGCTGCTTTCCGCCACAGTGCTTTGCACATGTCTTCTCTGTGCTGTTTGGAAAGGCAGTAAATCCAAGTATCCTTGAGTGATCCGCTTGACAATATCGCACTTCAGATATGTAGTGCTCCCCTGAGAGGTATTTTAACAAAGTTAATTAGCAGTATTCATTAGTAGTAAATGCAAAGCATAGAGATAAACCATGGCAAACATGGATAGGAGGTATTTCATCCTCTTCATGTTTCCCTAAAGAAAATGCATCTCTGTCATGTCTGTTCACTAGTGGCAGTAACACACTGTCCTCCCTTACAAGGAAGCTTTAATTATTTAATGCCTGGGAAATTAAATAGATAGTCTTATTCTTATCCTGAAATATAGGTTACAGCCAGGTTTGATTTAGTAGGGAAGAGATATCTGATTATTCTATTGAGAAATGAAAATAGCTAACAGCAAAATTAATTATTATATTAATGAACAAGTGGCTCTAAAATCAACCTGAAATCTAAATTGAAGATTATGAGGATGGGTGCTTGAATGAACTCCAACTGAGAGGTTAAGCCTCAAGTGAGATGGGAGGTTTTGCAAGGGTTTTGATCGTTCAGCTTCCCCTTTGCTGGCTGAAGGGAGATCGTCTCCTTCCCCTTGCACGTACCCAGTTCTCTCATGAATCAGCCTTTCCATGCACAGTGTCCAGAACTACCCCATGAAGATCAGCAAAATTAACCTTCATGCTTCTCTTAGGCAAAATTTTGTCTCTTAGACAAAATAACGTTTGGATCAGCTACTTACACGGAGTAACATGGATTTGGGGGAGTAAAGGATCCAGCCCAGCTCCCTAGGGGTTTCTAGAAGGACTGTGCTTGGGAACTGCCCGCAATGAACCAAGTTATACCAACACATTGCCAGCACAAATGAAGACAAAGGGCTTAGGGAGAAAGGTGTTCCTATGATGACGACAGGGACCTAGCAAATTTGCCATTTTTTCCCTCTTTTCAGTTACAAAGGTTGTATTCCTGTCCTATCATCTGCAATAATGGCAAATGACCAAATAAATCTTGTCTTGAAAGCATTTATTGGATTTTTCTAGCAAGTTCCTGAGATTACAAGGGTTCACTTTACCTCCCTGCAACAATTACCTCCCACACACACTTATACACTGCAGAACAAACTTTGTTTCAGAAAATAATGGAGTTATATGTTCTGATAGGTTACTTGAATTTATGAAGGTCTTAATGGCTTTTTTTGAAGAGCTCACTGCAGGGAAGCAGTAATAGGGCATGTCAGGATGTCTGTATTCATTAATGGGAGATTTCACTCAAAAGTAAGCAGTTGTAATTTTTAGGGTTTGGATTTTTTTTTACACATAGGGATTACAAGAGGTTTTTTTTCAGTTCACAAACAGGATATAGGTGCATGGGCTAGAGACACACAGATTTATGCTCCTCTATTAAATACCTATGCCAAACTATTTTAGTGATTGGTCAGAGACATGAATATTGAAGACTGAGGAAGGTATTCCCTTTTGAAGAAAATAAAACAATTTGTTTCTGATTTATACTGCAAACAGTAGTGGGCTGATTGCCTGGCAGGCATTCATATCAGATTTCTCCATTTTAGAAAAAAAAAGTAGGACTTGAGGCTATGTGAGCGCTTCAGGTTGCATCCAGATGTGCTGTGCTAGCACAAAATCTTATAAATAGAGATAGATAATGGGTATTTCCCTCATACCTGGTGTGCAGGATTGATAGAGGAATCTCCTAAGGGAGTACATGCTGGCCATCAGAGTAGTCAACAAAAAATTATAGATTTTCCAGCTTTCAATTATCTGGATTTTTTAGAGGTAGGAACATGTATCACTTTATGGCTTGGAGATTTCATGTAGCTTTTATTTAATCCTGTAGGCTCATAGATATCATAGCATAACAAGTTGTACCTACAAAAGCGTACAGCTGTTTGCAGTCCAATTTCACTGCCAAGGCAGAGATCATAAGAGGTGCAGTGAAAGGTGGCCTGGCAGGACATTCACACAAAGCAACATCTTAACTTGCAACTAGTGTGAGCATCTTGTGTCCCGCTTCCCCCTTCTGCCCAGGTGGCACATCCGTAACATGTTACATGTTACTGGTAGTGAGGTATCGTGCCTTGACTATGAAAATGACTTTCTCTGCGCTTTTTTCTAATGTAGATTTTTCACCGGTAAAATTACATATTTCAGCTCTGGATCATTTTGCTGGTTTCTCTGCAGCCCATGCAAGCCACGAGCCAACTTTCATGACAGCACAAGGACTATGAGATAACAGGAGGAAGGAAAAGGACAACTAACACTCCCCCATAGCAGCACAGCTTGTCCCAGAAACCTCTGAAGGAGTCACGCTTAATTTTACCTCCCACAGGATGATGTGAGCACAGGAGCACGGAAAAAGCCTTCAAAACAAGTGACTTCTGATTTTTCCCCCAGGGACTTGCACAGGAAGCTTGGACATAAAGGAGGATAAGGATATTGCATTTTCTGGGGGGTGCTAAATTGTTTGCAGAGTTCCCAGTGCCTTGCTCCTGTCCCTGCTATGCGTGGGGCTGAGCTCTGACGCTGGAGAGGAGAGAGTTGGGTCCAGGAAACAACTCAAAGCCCTTCCTTCTTAGAGAGAAAAGAGAGTGCGTTTAGCTGGATATCTTCAGGGGTTGCCTTGCATGAAGAGCTGCCTTGGGGGAGATGCAGGCACAAGCCGTGAGACACCAGCATCGCATCTGGGCAGGATGGGATCTCGCCAGCCTGCAGGAGGGGGAATATTTCATTGCTCTGAGGTCTAGAGAGCAGCTGCTAATGTACAAGAGAGTGATGCATTTCTTCTTGCAAGGAGACAGGGGGTTATCCTGTGGGATGCATCCAGATACACTGGGAATCATTCCAATAAAACTGATTATTTTGGTTTCAAAGCCATCAGCATTAATCAGAATGGTGCTGGCTATTCTACCACATTATCCCCCTTTGGCCTCTCTTACCACTGGTTTCCTTTTTTTTTTTTTTTTTTTTTTTAACATTAGTCCTTAGGAAAAAGGCTAGACTGTGCTTAGTGAGCTGTGTTTTCTTTCCTTGATCCCAAAGCATGTAGCAGCAAAGCTCCCATACACACTGGAGGTCTCTGAAAGAGGAGAGAGAATAGAAAACTCTTCCTAAGGGTTTTACTGGTCTTAGGGAACCTGTTTTCTCCCCAGTCTCCGCACCCTAGGGTGGTACAGGGGGAGGGAACGCACTGCAGCAGGGCACCTGGACCCTGCTCATATCCATGGAGAAGGGGAGAAAAAAAAAAGACTCAGGGAGAAAACAGCATTATTCCAGTGGTCCCTGTAGATAAATGGCTGCTGCATCTCAGCCACCCATCACAAAATCAGAGTATATTCAGCTGCAGCTGGGTGCACCCGACCTCCCGCATGTGCAGAGTGCGGTCGGCACAGGTTCCCCCAGCCCCATGAGAACGTTGCCTCACCATCAGCTTGCCCAGCATGGCCTAAAACTACCCAGGCTGCGCAGACCCCAGGAAAAACAAGTTCTTGGGCGGGTTGCTTCCAGACACAGGTCACAGGAGCTTGAGTTTACTTTGTATGCACAAACAGGTGTTGCGCATACCCTAATATCAATGCTAGGGGGCATATTTAACAACCTCTAAGGATGATAGGCAATTAAAACATAACAGGAGACAAAGTACATGCAGTTTTGATCATTTCCTTTAGCAATATTTTACGTTGGAGGCAAAGGAAGTGTCTTGGAATCCCACTGAAATGCAAAGCGGTCATGCAAAATGCCAAATTCTACAAATTCTCATGTTGCCAAAACCTTGCAATTTCTACAACATGCTGAGCACGATTTAATTAAGAATCTTCAGCAAGGACTGTTGTCAAAGAGTCTGCTTTTCTCTGCATGCTGTTGTTAATATTAAAAAAAAGAAAGAATAATCCAATAGCAAGTGGAAAATCTGCAGTCAGACTTCTGCAAAGCCTGGGAGATGTCAATTAAAGAAGATTAAATAAAAGAGAATGTAATTTTGAGTTATTATTTCAGAAAGCACATCCATAAATTATAAAGCACTATTCCCAGCGGAAAGTATGCAGTAGCTGCATGTCTAATACACATACATTAAGCCACTGGTGCCTTCACAAGGGACGAGTGCTGGAAAGTTTAGGAAGTAATACTGTTTTTTTTTTTTAAAGAGAAAATTGTACTAAGCAAAACCCAATTAGGCCGAGACGTTTTCATTGCTAGCATCGGCACCGACAATGCTGTACAGTACATGTACAAATACATGTACAGGGGCTGGCAGGGGTCCTAAGCAAGTGACCTTGGGTTCTTGCTGGCCGTAACTCACTACCCTGGTGTCACAGCAGATGTCAGGAAGGCTACTCTAAAACCAACCCCTCGTTTCTTATAGGGCACGTATTTAGTGTTGACAGCCATGCAGTAGATTGCACAACCACACAAGAAACGAACACATTCATGGCACTATCAGGATCACCTCCTCCCACAGCTCTGACCACTTTACTACTGCCTCAAGTTGGTGATCAATCAGGGTTTGAAAAATCAGCACCTCCAAAATATGATTTTCCTCTTGAAATTATTTAGCTACGTTGCCAAGATACAGGAGGACAGAGAGGGAGAAAGAGAGAGAGAGAGAGAGGAGATGGAGAGAGCAAGGAGATGGAGAGAGGCAGAAAGGGCAAGAGGGAGGAAAGCAGAAAGGGAGGAAGGATGGGCAAAAGAACAGAAAGAAGGATGGAAAAGGAATACTAGCAAGCAAACTACATCTTGCAGCATCGTGGTCTCAAGCAGCGTAACAAAAATGAAGTAGAAGCTTTCCAGTGCCATTGGAGCAGGAAATTCTTCTCCACGTCACTGTAAAGAATGATTTTTATCAATTCGCTACTGTGGCATGCAGTACAATATCTCTATGAGGCATTTAAGTGCTTTTGTCCTGAGAGATCCTGGTTATAATGCAGGGATGGTATTACAATGATTTTAAATATGTGGTAATTTTACATGTGGAAATTATATCACATTTTGACCCTTGCAGGACCTTTAGCAGTATAGTTCCAGCTACTGGATTATGCAAGGAGGAAGATACGAATTACAAGCCCTATTGCCATCATTTTCAAAGGTACTAAAAATAATTTCTCTGTGAAGCATGGAGTATTTCAAGAGTGGATGCTGACATTCAGAGAGACCTCCTTATTTAAGTGCCTGCCCTAGCAGTGCAGAGAGAAGGGCCTCCTACCAACCACACGCGGGTGGCTGAGAGACCCTGTCCTTGACTAACTCACTGTGTGTTCATATTAATACCCATCATTATAAAAATAAAGGCAATAACTTGCAAAACTGATAGAGTTAACACTACCTCATCTCTAAAACCATTACAGTGACTACTTCCTTAGATATCCCTTTAAGAAAGGGCATATTAAGAATGCCAATGTTACCACAGGCCTGAATCTGGAGATGAATTTTGATACCGCCTTGCACAGAGGAGACTGCAGCACTCTGATAGTTTGAACATCTTTCATTTCCTTGGAGCCAAGGGTGCTGGCACATTTAGGTATTGCCATAAGCAGAATTAGCCAGCTGACCTAGAGAGCTGCAGTACAAAATGCAGATGTGCTTCTACTCAATGAATATCCTTTGCTCTGTGACAGGGAACCATGTAATGTATGGTGCTATATAAATGGTTAGCAATGATTTCATACACAACATAAATAAAGCACGCAATAACTGTACGTTTCAGAACGCTTAAACTGTAGATGGCAACATTCGGAACAAAATCTAATTTTCAATACTTCGGTTTATGAACATGCATTTTTATTTTACATTTCACTTGCCTATAGAGCTCACTGAATGCCTCTGAGAAGAGTTTTTTATTTAATGTATCAATGAGAAACCCTAAATTATAAGACAGAGTACTTAAGGTCTAAGGAAGTGTTAGAACCTCCATAAATTTAATACTGGATTTCAAGTAGAGCAAATTGCTCCTAAAAAATAGGACAGATACCTAACACCAAAAGAGGGCATATATAGCCATTACGAATTTAATATTGAGTTTCAAATAGAGCAAGAAAGAATTAATTTTCTGTCTTACTATAAAAGTAGAATGGTTGCAGAAATCCCAAGAAGCCTGCAAGAAGATCCTCAGCTATTATAAAGTGATCTACTTTAGCACGTACAGTCTGCTGTCCACTCTTTCCTAGCACTGCAAGAACGCAAGGGCTCAACTCCCTGGAACATGGATAATTCTGTACACAAATCTGGAGCAGCATCTGCTCTAAAGAAAGGTATGTAAGGTTGAGGTTATTTTTTGTCTTTTTTATTTTATTTTTTTTAACTAGATATGAAAACGTGTGAATATAAAGTCTCATAAGTGAACACTTGCTTCCATGCCAGCAGAACAAGGAACCAGATCTTTGGTTTAAATGCTCGGTTTAGTCTGGGTTTAGCCGAGATAACTGCATAACCTTCGCTGTTTGCTTAAACCAGGAGGAGGTGAGTCAAGTCCTGGCTGCCTTCTGAACGTTGCACCTAGACTTTCTCCTTCACTAACTTGACAACTTTAATTCTTACTCATCCCATGCAGTTATCCTGGCTCCTAGTAATACTCTGTGACATGTTCATGGTATGTGACTCCAGCTGAAGAACTGCACAGAAAACACACTTCAGGGTTATTTTTTGCTCTTCTTAAGCAGAAGATAAATTGGGACACTTCTGTGACAGTGGTGTAATGTCCAGAACCCAATGAGGCACTACGTGTTATGCTTAGAGGGTAATTGGAAATGTAAAGAAAAAGAACCCAGATCATCAGTTCGACTTCAGTAGAGGCAGGCACCTCACATCATCTGACGATTCACTTCACAGGTTTTTAATAGAGCAGTCTATTACGGAGCTATCTGTTATAAAGTATTTATCTCTCCCCTGTTACAGCAAAGGCTCAGTGCTTTCAGAGTGTTAAATGTATGTACCCTCACAGCCTAGTAAGGTAAGAAAGCGCTCACTTTGCAGATACAGATGGAGTGTACAGATACACTTCATATCCCCAGCACTGAAGCAGTTTAGGCATCTAAAGCTTGTTAAATTTTGAGTATTTTGGAGCATCCGTGCCTAAATTCTGAGAGAAAGTCACAAAATCTGGAGGGAATCTGGTGGATGAGGGAGCAAGGAAGGATAGGGCATTGGCCATGGTTGCAGATTCACCCCGAGTTATTTATCCAGTTATTCATTCCAGTAAGCAAAATTCCCAGGAACATGTGACCTGCTGAACTAGGGCAGGCAAAATATCTGAGCAGCCCAATGTCCTGCCTCTAACCACAAGGGCAAGTAAAGAATGACCCTTTCACTGGTATAGATTCCTAAATTTTGAGTATGGGTTGTTTAGGACCATGCTGTGATCATGCATAATAAATATTCTTCTATAGATTTTACCAGCTCCTTTTTGAGCTTGTTTAGACTTTCAGCCTCACAGCATCAGGCAACAGAGTCTAATTTAATTGCAAGGGCTGTGAAAATTACACTTTTGTTTGCTTTAAATCTGCTGCGCCATGCGTTATGTGCACTCTTATCTCTTGCATCACCAGAAAAAGCAGACAGTCCTCCATTTACTTGCTCCATAGCATTTTTGATTTTTACACATCTCTACTTTAGCCTTATTTTTCCTAACTAAAGCATTCTGCTGGTTAGCTGTTCCTTCTCTGATCATCCTTATTGTCTCTTTCTATACCTTCTTTGATTTGGCACACACTACAACAACTTTTGCATGCAGTGGCCAAAACACCATTCTCATACTTCATCTTCATTCAGAAGTGAGAATATATTCCATAACAGAGAAAGAACGCTGTAAACAATATTAAAATTCTTTTTTTTTGGCATATAGACTACTCATAATCAAAGCAAATCAAGTTTCCATCTGACCATTTCACACACAGATCACAGAATCACAGACTGGCTGAGGTTGGAAGGGACCTCTAGGGATCCTCTAGTCCAACCCCCTGCTCCAGCAGGGACACCCAGAGCACGGGGCACAGGGCGGCAGCCAGGCGGGTTTTGGATATCTCCGAAGAAGGAGACTCCACAGCCTCTCTGGGCAGCCTGTGCCAGGGCTCTGTCATCATGAGGGGCAGTAAAGAAGTTGCCCCTCATATGCAAATGCAACTACCTGCTTTTCAATTTGTACCCATTACCTACCCCTTGTCCTACTGCTGTCCACTACCGAGAAGAGTTTGGCCCCATCCACGACCTCCCCTCAGGTATTTGTACATGTGGATAAGATCCCCTCTCAGTCTTCTCTTCTCCTGACTAAACAGACTCATCTCAGCTTAGTCTTTCCTCATGCAATAAACACTCCAGTCCCTGTATCATCTTTGTGGCCCTGCGCTGGACCCTCTCTAGCAGCTCCCCGTCCCCCTTGTGCTGGGGAGCCCAGAGCTGCCCCCAGTACTCCAGGTGCTGCCTCACCAGAGCTGAGCAGAGGGGCAGGATCCCCTCCCTCGCCCTGCTGGCAACGCTCCTCCTGGTGCAGCCGGGAGCCCCTTGGCCTTCTTGGCCACGAGGGCCCATTGCTGCCTCATGGGTAACTTGTTGTCCACCAGGACTTTCTTTTTATGAGATGTATGCACCAAACATGAACTGCCAATATTTTCCAATTCCTCTTTAGGGAAAGCTGAAATGAAAGTTTTGGTCTGAAGCTGATGCTAACAGTATGGATTCTTCTCCATTTCCATTTCCAAATGGACTTACTTTTAACTATTTATATTCTGAAAAGCTGAAATGTCAAATGTGCAGTGTCCCAAAACTGGAATTTCCTGGAGCTCAGAAATGCCTCCTGATGCTGTGCAGTAGCATCAGTCTGTTTTGATCCTGATGATTTTGGAAAGACAAGAGAAAGTTTGCCAGCAGAGGCAGTATGGATAGAAGTGATTCTGAAGATGCGTTTAAAAAAGAGTAAAGTTAATAAAAATAATATATTCTGCAGAAAACCTACAATTTACAATGTAAAAGTTGGATCATGTGGAAAACATACTCCAAATAAAAGGATAGTTATGCAGATCCTTCTTTCATGGATGGTCAGTGTTCTACATTAAACAAGCCTCATGACACCTCTACAGGTTAAACATAATTATTCACATTTTGCAGACTTGCCCAAAGTCCTAAAGCATAACTCCGTTCAAGAAATAATTTCTCTTGAGAAATCACTGTGCCCATGCTTAACTAATGAAGTGAGCGTGGCTCCTTGTGTGCAGTTGACTATGTGCTTGCTTCTTTCTGAGTTGGGGCCTTCCCCGAGGTGCAACCACTGCTAAGACTCAGTATTAAAGGAAGCAGAGGCCCCTCTACATCTTGCCAAGTTATCTGAGAAGGAATTTCTAAGGAAACCATTGACATTTGACACCTGAGTCCTACTGAATTTCAATGTCTCGTTGCTTTTGGACCTTTTCAAGACCCTAGCTTATACACACAGCTGGCCCTTCACTCTAGCACAGCCCAACAACCCTTGCTGACACACTCCACCTGCACGAAGCAGCCCTTGGGTAATGCCTAATATCACTGTTGCACCCTCAGATGTCATGCATAGCTTGAAATATGAAGAAGAAAGAAATATGTTGTTGCTCTGGATGACTTCTGCATCAGTCATTACACTAGCTTTCAAATTGCACAAATTCTTCAGGTTTGCAGCTAATTTATGTTCCATCATTCACAGAGTTGCTCATTTTATCCATCACACTAATAAGGCAGTTCACAGACTGGAAAAAATAATCGTAGCAGCATCAGATATTGATGCTACAGCTCCGTGCAGCGGACATTGGCAAACCCCCAAATTTCTTGTTCTCCCCAGAAATTCAGGAGAGCAGCCCCAGGTTCAGACAATTTCCAGTAGGAAGACGCAGCAGCCAGAAAGCCTGAGGCTCATTGAAATGATTGAAATGGAACTTTCATGCCATGAGATTTACAGCTGGGAAAGCCATTACACCATTCCTTTCTCTCTAATAAATTAGACATCTTCTTTTCCTGTGGATCCATAGGGAGAATCTACATTGTCCAAATGCTTTGCCTGAGCTTAAATGCTGTGCTTAAAACATGATGCAAGCCAGGGGATAACTGTCACAAGTGCCCATTTAAAAAAAAAAAAGAAAAAGAAATTTTGCAGAGCCAAGCTGAAGGAGGAGGAAATCCCCAGACTTCACCAAAATGTCACAGCATTCCTCATTAGCAAAAGCTCTTCTATATCCCAAGCATCTTAAAAACAAAGTTCTTGGAATTTACAGCACATGGGGCTATTTCTCTCCCAGTTTTCATGTGTGCTTTTGCTCTGGCTTTCAAAAGGCTGTATGTTTTGTTGCCTAGCTTTCCTCAGCCCCAGTCTGCTCTCCCTTCTGTATCTGTACCCCACAGCATGAACACCCCGGACACAAAGTTGAAAGGAAGCACGTTCCTATAAGCAGGAAGGTAGAAGCTGGGATGCAATTTGGTCATATGGAACCTATTAGTTCTCAAATTTTCCCCAGAGGCTGTCCATATTTAAGCTGAGGGGAGGAAAAACTATGTGCTTGGATATGTTGAGTGAAATAAGGACTATCAGATGTATTCCCAAAATGATGGAGGATGAGCAGCTAAGGAAAAAAAAAAGAAAAAAGGTTAAATTAAAAAAAGCTTATTGCTCTGACATCTCTTACCCAGGTTGCGTACATTACCAGTGTTTTCTATTATCAGTCTTAATCATTTTGCCTGACATTTTAACCAAAGCATTTAAGCAGAGGACTTTGTGCAGCGCTTGCTTAAACAAGGTTCCAAGCAGCGCTGGGGTACCCATGGCCAAAATGTGAAATGGCTCAACCTAAGGAGCCCATCGCCCACAGCACAGGGGCTCACTAGCCTCCTGTAAATATCTCATGCTACCCCAGCCTGCGTCTTACTACCGCAAAGCCACACCAAGACAGGTCTGCTATAAGCACTTACTAATTTCCCCTTGCTCCTGCGATGTACAGACAACCAGCGCAGCACCTGGTGGCAGAGCAGATCTGTGCCCATGCGTGCTGTCGTTTCGGTTGGATTTTGTCATTTAGTAAAACAGTGGCTAGATTCCATACGTAGCTGTACTGAACATACACAACTCCCTTGGTACACAGCCACCGTGTTTCTGTCCCACGCAGCACATCACTCAGGTGCAGGTGAAATCCCTCTCCCGGCCCTGTTTTGCCTCTAAGCAGTGAATGCTGTTAGCTGCTGCAGCCTCTTGGTGGCGATAGCACAAGGTGATACGTCCGAAAGCGCACAGGCTACACCTTCCTTTCCCTCTGCAGCAGGCAGAGGCTGGCCCCAGGAGAGGAGTTGGCCTTGCAAGTCGGACTCCTCATGCTTTACCCCACTAATCATTCCTTTTTCTTCGCTCCAGCTTCCTACTTCCAAGTATGCAAGCTCTGAAGTTTGCAAAAAAACCCGTAATCCTTGGGAAGGGAAAAAAGAAGATTAGTGGGTGTGCGTGAATCCTGCAGATTTTAATTCTGCAGTGAGCATGCACACTTTGGTATTCACCAAAAGAAACTTGTTTTGTTACCAAGCCCTCCTTTCTGCTTCCACCTGCAGTTTACCAGCACCAGCACCTTACTATATCCTGACGTAGTCGCTTTATATCCTGACTTAGTCAGTCACTAATTTCCAGGTATATTTGAGCTGCTGCAGCTGCACGTGACTGGGGTATTTACAGACTCTTCTGCAAAGGCAATCGCTCTTTTTTATTCCTTTGTCTTCCCAAATAAGAAGAAAACAGCAGCTGCGGCAGGTGATTTCCAGATAAAGTGACTCCTTGTGCCTTTACTGAAATATTCCCATCCCTGAATTGGACTGTTTCCCCCTTACTCCTCCAACAGCGATTGCCAGCACAAGCCAACTGTGACGGGTGGACAAAGAACAGGCTGAGAACAACCTTCCTGTGACAAATGGTCTTTGTTTGGGAAATAATTTTAAAGCACAGTAGGAGCTTAAATCTGTTACCAGGTAGCTCATCCCCAACATTGCTAGCTTGTGGTCATGCAGGCAAGCTAATGATTTTTTTTTCCTGCACCTCTGAGGAAAAGTACATTCGTGGCAGGCAGCAGCTTATGGCCCTAGACTCTTTGCAGGGTTTACTAGCCTATTTCCAGTGTGACATTTATGCTCAGCCGAAACAGGGAATTGCTATCGATCAGCAAGTGTTATCAGCCATATAAATTGGATGCAAACTGCATAGAGAAGCTTAACAAAAGCATGAACTGTATTTCTTTTTATTTCTTGCTTTTCTAGTCAAGACAGTAACTTCATCAGTTGATTACAATTTAGCCACTGAGACTGCTTTTATTGGCACGTCTCTACTGACAGAGTTTATTTTCATGTTATTTAATTAAATTGCAGGTACTTTGGGCTTAGGGAAGACAGAAGATTGCTGGAAGGAGCATTAGTACAATATTTAAAACCTAAGGTCCCTTTTCCTGTCTTACTAGTGTAATTTAGGTTTTAAAAGCAGATCATGAAAATTACTGCTTTTTTTTTAATGCACTGACTTATGTATGTGTCTTCTCCATAGGGACTCTCAAAGAAAGTTGACTGGTTTCACAGCTGGCATGCTGACAAATTAGCACATTTGCTAATCAGCACATTGCATTCAGAAGTGGGGAAAAAAAAAGCACCCACAAAACCTTCCACAGTTGTATTTTCATCAGTGAAATTATTTAAATTATTTGACAATGAAATATTTTGAAATTACTTTAGTAGCTTTTTCCCCAATATCTCTCCTATTTATAGAAATATAAATTGTCATAGACTTTCATTCCTCCCAGAACAAAAAAAAAAAATGAACAGAGATGAGTCCTCTTCCCCAGAATCATACTTGAATTGTTCTCTTTGGGAGAAGGGGAATATTTCATTCGGTGTCATTCACCAGCAAGAACGGAGCAGGAAAAGAAACCCCAGGACCTGCCAGTCAGTAAGAAAGGGAGAAAAAGATCCACTGTGATGCTGTGAACAACAGCTTGCCTTCAAGTGGCACAGGTTCGACGGGTCTATTCCTCTTGGTGGACTGTGCCATTAGCAGCTCTCACGCATCTATGTTGGGTAGTAATGACTTTTGTACATGAAGATACCGCTTCAGAATTTGACTCTCATCTTTCATTACTCTGTGCCAGTGTCGTCCCTTATGACCACTGATATCTTCGGTCAGGAGGGACCTTAGTGGTCACATGTATAAATCACCCCAGAAGTATCTTGCCTAGTAATTTTTGTTCTAGGCTCGGGCTGAGCCAGAGCATATCTTTTGAAAAAGTAGCCGATCTTGATTTAAAGGTAGCAAATGGTACAAGAAACAATCACCTTCCCATTGCAGTCTGTTCCAGTTCATGGTGACCCATATTACTTTTAAGTGTACATTGTGAGCAGAAGTTTCTCTCTCAATTCTAGACACCTACATGTGAGCTAGACTCCTTTTATAGACAGTAGAGGAAAACAGGCAATGCCAAAGCACAGTTCATCTGACCTATTTTAATCAGCTGAAGAGTGACTGAGACCTTTCTAGTTTTTCCCAAGAGAGGCCAGCTCAGGTAAAGAGGTCTGTCCTGTAGAAATCTACATTCAGAAAGGTGAACTCTCCCCCTTATCTTTGACTGAACCCTGATTTTTCCCTGGTCTTCTCTCAAGAAAAATCTCTTTGCTTCAGACCCTAGTTGACTTACATGCTTGCACTCCCTCTGGTGAGCTAAGTAGATTGAATTGCTAAATCTCCCAACATAATGCAGTTATTCAAGCTCTGAAGTCGCTTTGAAGTCACCATTATATGAAGCCCTCTCCAGTTTTCAACATCCTCGGGGATTACAGAGAGCTACACGCGATGGCCTGCGGCTGGTCCCAGCAGTGTTACATACTGTGGCACAGAAGCTCTAGCCTTGGCCCTGGAGGCACCAAATAAGCATCTTAGCAGGATACTGTGCTGGAGCTAATGAGTCTGGTATCCTCTCCGCTCAGAAGAGTTAGGAGTTATAGCATTAATGGTCTATATTCACTCACAACTAACTAGGTTATCTCAGCTTTGTCCTGCCTTGCACAAAGTAGACATGAGTGCAGGAGGGGCTTAGAGAAATGTATTTCAGATTTGAGAGCATCTCATGTTCACTTTGCACTAGCCCATCCCCAAAGATCAGGACAGCAGCAAATACAGCTTTACACGCTAAACGGTGACAGAAACAAAGTGACAATAGGGAAACAAAATGTGGGATGTATAATAAATGCAATAATGTGTGTATCTCAGTTTGGGGTATTCCTTAAGTATCTAGCAAGTTACAACATGTTACTAGCCATAATCTAACTATAAGATGAATGTGTTCCAGATACACACATATGACTACAGGTCACGCAACACAGCTTCCAAATAACTAAATCTGGAGATCATCAGCATCAATAAAGTTCTTTGCAATTAAATGATCTTTGTTTGTGCAGCAGCTGATGTTCCAGTCCCCTCTACTGTAACTACATATTTGCCATAAGCAAAACAGAAACAAAATTAAGGTTCACAGGAATACAAAGGTAAAACGAGGCTTATAATGCACCAGCATCAGAGAGAACAAATTCCCACCCTGGGGAGCCCCGTGACCAGGGAATTCACAGCTTTCCAAACAGCACACATGCCACTAGCAGATGAAATTACACGGAGTGCTGCAGCTGCTTAATTAACAGGATCATAAATCTCGGGGACCTGTGTGCTCTCTGCCTGACAGCAGAGCAGATAACAGAGGTGGTTCGGTGGCTGGGACAAAAGTCACTCCATTCTCTTTGTCCCTAAATCAATGTTGCCTTTTCAGGCTCCTCCTAATGCTCCTGTTCCGGCACCTGGCCTGCAGTTTCCTCAACTGCACATCCAAGGAGACAAGGGGAAAAGCTGCAATGTATTCACATTTTAAGCACTGGTACTCTGGAAAAGGGCAGAGTTCCTCCATTCTAAAATAACTTGTGGGGAAAAAAAAAAAAGAAAGAAAAATGATATTGTGGCCAATGAAGCTTGGGAAGATTGAGATACTTGATAAATTGCTCATCTGTGGGCATGTGTGAAATATGCCTTATGCATCACTGTCGGAAAGTTTGTCATATACAGCATATGTGGCTTGAGCTGAGTCTTAAAGCGTTGGCAAAATTTGACCAACTCAATTCTTTTTTTCCCCTAGCTCAGGACATCATCCCTTTACATGATTTTCCTGTTCCACTAAAAGAGAGAAATGACTGCTCAGGACCCTTCCAAATTGGCTGAAACCCAGTGAACACGCAAGTCTCATCCTGCTATGGCTACAGAAAAGATGCGGGGGGGGGGGCGGATTAACCACATCCTCATAAATGTTTCACTGTAATGTGAGTATCAGTATTTGCTCTTTTGATTCACGCCTTTTGCTATGCATTAACAATATAATCTCTTCTTGATGTATTTCATTAAAAACCCTATTGACTACCAAATCATTTCTTTTCAATCATTTTTTTTTTCTTTTTTTTCTTTTTTTTCTTTTTTTTCAGTTTAGTCTCTGGACCTGCTTTGCTTTGTCTCCATTCAATGAATTGCATTTCATTATGGGGAAACTTTGTCTCCCCATAAAGAGAATGCCCTTGTCAACACAAATCACTCTTGATGGCAGCCTGAATCAAGATGGTGCAAAGAGCAAGTCAGTCTTGGAACAGGCGGAAAGGTGAATAATTAGTGACAGCTGCATTCAATCATTTCTGAGCAAGCACAGGGAGGGGACAATCTATTCCTGTTGTCTGGCTGGATTTCAGAGGGAAAAGCATCTTAAAAAATTCAGAAGGGGGCTTACTAAGTACCTAGGTTGTTTCGTATTTAATACCTGCAAGCCTTTAAGGACTTAGAAGAATTTTTCTGCTTTTTAGAAAAGTTGCCAAGGTCAGACAACAGATTCTGTACCGTAGTTTGTTTTTGTTTATTTGTTTTTCCTATTATCTCTAATTAAACTGTTTCCTTGCTTTATGGCCTCCAGCTTCTTCAAGGTCAGAGATAAGCAAACTGTTCGTCAACATGGGATAAGTTTAAATGTGGCTGAAAGCTAGAGCTAGCACGCATCCTGTTACTTTTCTTATAGGTACCGCACCATACAGGTTTATTCATTTTTTTTCCAGCCACTAGCAATAAAGAAATGTTACGCTGGCAGAATCAGTAACTCATTTTTATATCTGTAGAATAGGGAAATGGTTTAATATATAGCCATCATATATCACACACACTTCCTGCAGCTGAGGATAATCCTGGCTTGCTCCCATACAAGTCAACGTGAGCTTTATGCTGATAGGATGGACCTTTTTGGAGACCAGCTAATCTAGAGACGGAGAGAGAGCTGAGCTAGTAGTTCACGTCTTATCATTTATATGCCAGTGACTCTTTCCACCTTGGTACATATTGCACCCTGGCTGGAGCACAGGGAAACTGGTATCACAACCATTAAGAGCTGCTGTGAACTGGAAATGGGGTCTCATCTGCTCTGCTCTCTTTAGAGAGCAGAAAGGAAGAGCCGTGGGAGGCAGCCTGGCCTCTATTCTGGCAACTCATAAAAAGCCATAAGAGAAGCACCTCCTAACCGCGCTCCTGTCTTTCCTGTGCTATATGGGCCAAATCATATCTTTTAGCCCTTTCTTGCTATTTGATGTGGTTCTGAGGTCTTGCTCTTCGAAACTTTGAATGTGCACAGTTTCCTGTGAGCCTGTGCATGTCCCAGTATAGTCATGCTTTGAGAGAAAAAAAATGTTTACCAGGTCAGCAGTGAACTAGTAAAAAAGTAGATGTTAGCAGTTAACCCCATGTAATAGTAAAGTGGAGACACGTTAAGAGTAAAGGCCACTGTCAGCCTGAAGTTAAACAGAAATAATCAACAGATTCAGGAAACCTTCTGAAGCTTCTAGCCCCCAGGAGAAAAAGTAATGTCTTTTGACCCAAATCTAAGTGTATCACATGGAGACTGTTTCTGTTGTATGGACAGAGATCCGTTGACAGTGAGGCATTGCCAGGATCTCCACTGACATCCAAATGAGAATCTAAGAAAGTCGGCCTTATTAGAAGCTCTCTAATAATGCCTAATCTAATAAATGCCTAAAGCAATGAGAGCCTTATTTGCTCTCAGTGGAGCCAATTGAAAGCTTGTCCACAAGAAAATGAGCCTAGGTATCTAGTAACCTGTGAATCACAAACAATCCTTCAAAAATCCTTGGAAGATCTTCTTAAAACTGGTGTTTCTTTGACTCTACAACATGAAGCAAGACAACAAGGAGAGGCTATAGGGCTGCTAATAGCTGTCATTTATTGAAAATAAGAGGAAAAAAAAAAAAAAAAAACCCTCCATGAGGCAAGCTGAGGTAATGCCAGACAGCTGCAGGGAACCACTTCATGAATAATGTAATTTCATCCCTCCACACACAGACTTCAAATGCTCCTAATTGTTACTGCACAGATGGGACCAAGATCCTCTGTGGTTGGTTTGTTGCTCCCTAGAGAGTCAGAGCTCCATTAGAGATGGATGTAATCCCAATAAAAACAGAATTGATGGCTATTAAAAGAAAATATGGTTTTTTTTCTCCTTGTATTGCAATCTTCTGACTGACTAGTTAGCTAGCACAAAGTTTAGGGTAATGAAGAAACATTTACCAGAAATGTGGTACAGTTTTTCTAAGGACACCCGCAGGTGCTGCTGAATAATTAATTTTTAATGTATTCATCCATCTTTACAGCTTATGTTGACAGACACTAGCAACATAAATCACAGAAGATTCTCTTTTGTGAACTGATTTCTGGTCAATGTTCATTTTAAAACGGGTTGGGCAAAATATAGCAAGAAGGAGTGACTTTATCTCATATGTAAATATATATACATAGATATACATATGCACACGTGCACACAGTACTTTTTCAGAGAATGATCTTTCACTGTCAGGGAAAATCAGACTGGAAGACAACTCTTTGGCATCTCTGGCCTTTGATTTTATTTTGGATCTATTTACCTTATCTTGAGATACAGAATTGTGACATGTATTATAGAGCAAAGACTAATATGCTAAGGAAGTTCACTGCAATAAAATTAAAGCTCTTTAAAGAAAATAGATGTATGAGATAGCTCTGTCAATATGTCAGTCCCTATTGGTGCATATACAATCACATCAAGTAGTTAAATTAGACTCTCAGCTGCTGAATATCAGGGTATCTACTGAAGCCAAAAAGCAATCTTGATTTTTCTATGTAATAAATCTTCATGGATATCTTTACTTCCAGTTAATGGAGGTCCATTATAAACAAAGAAGGTAAAGATGATGTCACACTAGCATACAATGATATATCCATAAATAACGCTTTACCCTAAACCAAGGCAAATACCCTCGATTACTCTCCCATATCAACCTCCATTCGCTGCAAGAATTTACCCCAAAGCCTCCAAGGAATTTTTAGCAGAAGACAAAAGCAAAAAATGCAAATATTTTTATCCCTGTGACATAAATGGGGTTAATTGCTTGATTCAGAGAGGTTCAGACATCCACTGTGGGGTTCTCATGGAGGCACAGTCCAAATCTTGGGATCTATTTTCTGCCACTTTGCTGTATCTAGTTTCATAAAGAAACCATAGAAAATTGAGGGCCTCATTGTGCAGTCACAATTCACTCCAGATTTGATGCAAATTGGACAAAAAATCAGTGCAAATGCCCGCATGTCTCTATGTAGGCTCAGCTAACCTAGACTGTGTTTGACAGAGGTCTTTAAGCCTCCCAGGCCTCATCTGGATTTAAAAATTAGAAGCTTTGTGTGGTTCTGTAAGCAAATGAAAATGTTCCTGCACTCCACATCCTTTCTGCTGGAATTTTGGTGCCTCTTATTTATTATTTTGCTATTGTCTGAGAATATGCTTGTTGGAAAGCTGTAGTTCAAAATGTGCAATATGTTACTGATGTGTATGAAGCCTGTCAGAAGGCTAAATTTCCTTCAAAGTTGCTGTAGTGGTCAGGATTCAAATATATCTGAACTTGTAAACCTAAAAAAACAAACAAACAAAAAAAAAAAACCTAAAAAAAAGCATTTTGTGAGCACCTATTTATTTGATAGAGCACAAGATTACAAAGCTAAGCTAGTTTGACTAACTGTGGACATGTATCTTTTCTTTGGAAAATAAGGAACAATTGTTAATAGCCACATCACAGAGAGAGTCCTTTTGAAAAAAAATTAATGATTTTCTGAATTTTTGATTCAAAAACAGAGGCTAGGAATCTTGCTATAACAGTAGCAATGGGAATTTGGATCCTGTCAGCTACCAGACATGTTAGCAAAGACCTGAATTTACCTCTCCACCACCTACACTGACAGGAAGCACATGAAATGGCCTATGGCCCATAGAAAAATAAATGACTTTTGGATAGCCCCCCCAAAAATTTGGCCTTTATAAGTTACCTAAGCCACCCGTTCTTCCCAAGGTCCCAGTTTTCTGCATGCATCCAAAGGTTTGGCTCCTAAACCTAAAGGTTTAGATCCTACTCCCGGTGCTAAATGCCAGACGGAAGCAGAGTCTCTGTCTGAGATCACCTCTCCTTTTCTCCTGTACAAACCCAAAGAGCGTGACAGTTGTCTGCAGAGATCCAGCAAAGGCCTATTTGAATGATTCTTTCTTATGGCTTTTAAGCCTTTCAAGACAACTTTAGCTGTAGTTTAGAGTGGCTTTTAATTACCATCAGACACGTCAGATTTGCTGGAGGAAGTATGAAACGGAGGAAGACCTTTCCTCATATCCAGTACCCTCAGATCCTACAAACTGCTTGTACAGAGGACAAAATCAGATCAAAATACTTGATGCAATCCTGCTGAAATACCCAGGTGATACCCCCTAGGTTTCTTCCAAGGGAAAACACAGCCTGAAATGCTTGTCTTCAATTAAGAAATATCGTGTAAGTTGAAATAAAAAGCATTTATGCAAACATCTTGGGAAACTGCTAGCGTCTATGAAGACCTGGTAAATTCTGCACAATTTACCAACAGAAAACAGAAACAGAAGCACGTACCACATTATCTTAAATGTATTAAAAGGAAAGTGTTTCTCCTTTTATTATAGAGGCCTTAAAACTAAGCACTTACTAAATTATATATACACCTATGCCTCACAAGTGCAACAGAATGCACTTGGTTGCAAGAGGTTGCAACCACATGAGGTTGCAAGACAGACCTTTGCAAGCCGTGAACTATCAGACATAACTCAAAAGAAAAAAGGTAGGAAAAAAAGGTAGAAACGAGAAAGAAAGCTAAGCTCATACTGAACTGAAATGATGAGCTTTACAACCACCAGAGAAAAGTCCTCCCACTCTACAGATTACTATTTCCACCAACAGCTCTGCAGAATTACGATGGCAATTAATCAAAATTCGGGGGACACCTATGCAGGCTTCTGGTAATAATAATACGCTCGATAGTGCTTTGCTCAAACGGGGTCGAGGGAGACCTCATTTACCAGAAATACTGCTCAAGGGACCCACTGCTCACTGTTCTTTCTCCTAGACTTTCAATGGGATTTAGAGGACAATATGGATGCCAAGAAAAACAGCTTTTCTTCTCAGGGAAGATTTTTCAGAAGTTGTAGCAGCTGCATTCACCCATGAAGGAAGAAACAAGTAATTAAAAAGAAAAACCTGCAGAAGTTACTTTTTGACTTTTGATTTTGTGTATGTAGAAGGCAATAGGAAGGCCTGGAAGACTGAGGTATGGAATGAGCATGTAATACTATTTACACCACCAGATGCCTCTTGCCAAAGATTTTATACAAACAGCAGGCAGTCTGTCTGGAAGAGTGAAACACCAAGAAAAAGAAGGAATAGGATGATTGCACTGAAAACTTAGGTCTGGAAATACGCCCAAAGATTAGATAAACTTCTGCATTTTAAAGATGCAGACAACATTTGAAAACTTAAATGAATTCTCTTCTCTGCTGCTTTACACTGACAGGAAATATGATTAGGTAAAGATAGTCTGTAGACCAAGAGTTGGTATACATATCACCTCAGGTAGGAGCAAAATCAAGGTGCAGGTTCTCGGATAGGTATCTAGCTCAGATGAATGGTAGTGGGAGCTTCTTACAGGCACGGGGGACATGGTCTGGCTTTTCCTGGCTGCACATTCATCACTTGAAAAGTGACCTTTAAAAAGTTGATCTTCCCTCTACATCCCCTGCTGTTTTAAAACCCCTTGCTTTTAGATTATTTCCTAACTGATAAGGCAAGAAACATATTGGTCCACAGTCTTGGGGAAAAGGCAAAGCAGCATTTAGCAGTTTCAACTGCAGCTGAACTGAACAAGGGTTTTTACTTTGGAATGCGCATGGAGGAAAGAGACAGAGAAGAGTGAGAAATTCAGCGTTCCCTTTTTCAGACTTCACAGCACCGGAATTCATCTCAAAATTTGCTTAAGTTTAGTCTTTAAAGGATTCAAAAATGATAATTAAACAAAATACTAGGAAACAGAACAAAAATATTTTGGTCAACTATAAACAATTGCATAATTGTTGTTTTTCTTCTACCAAGAAAATTAAACAAGCCCAACTGGAGGAAGCAACAGTGGAAGGAAAGTAGGTTGACTTTATTTTTATTCCATTAATGAAACAAAAATCTCAGTTCTTCCCCCTGTTGTATTCTCAAGATGCTGGCACTTTTCGAATACAAAATTCTAGTGTGCTGACCTTGTCGTAAGCAGTGCAAATGAACAAAGCAGTCAATTCTGCTCTCTTGTCAAACAGAACTAAGTTATAATATCAGACATTATCTTAAAATTCATAGGCAGAGCTTTGCTCCCATCCTACAATATCAAATGTTAGCAGGAAAGCAGGGTAGAGGCAAAGAGTATTTTTTTCATCTTCTGCTCCTAAAGACCAGAGTCAGCTCAGATTCTGTAAACATGAATTTTTATGCATTATTGTTTAAAGGACAAGATCAAAAAAAAATAAAGCAGCTGTGAAACGCTGGAGAGAAACAGTTGATATGGTGAGAAGTAGCCACATTATTTGGAAAACAAATCCAGGATGTTGTCTTTGACTTGTTTTTTATCTCTTGAGACAGATTTTAACAATATTTACTTATATAACTGTCCTCCCTTCAGGCTCTGGCTGCCTGGCTGATTCATTTGAGGCCAAGGTTCACTAAGCATTAGAAAGACCCAAGTGATGAGGAGGAATGATGAACTGAGCCTAATGCTAAGCTGGTGTTGAAAAACACCACTGCAGCTCCTGCTGGGAGCCATCCCATCAAATCCCCCTCATGTCTCAGCAGCGCTATCGCCTGGGAAGAGCCCTGACGAGGAAACCTACTGCCACCAGCCCCAAATGCCTCCACCACCTATTCCAGACCATCAGCTGGGGATTTTCCATGTGCGATATTTATGTCTCCACTAAACTTTTGTTGTATGCAATCAGTGTTTCATAAAAGCAAAGAAAAAGGGTAAGTACTGAAATGAAAAGGCTTGCACAGAAGTGTACAACACCGGACTGTGTATTACACAGCATACACTGAGGCATAAGGCATTTCAGGTTTATGAAATCCCACCTCAAGCTCACTTAAAAGGAGCTTTAGCAAAACCCCAGTGAAGCTATTGGGAGTTTTTCTGTTATATTTTTGAGCGCTCTATTGGTCTCCCAAAGGGATTTAGATGACCACAAGTGAACAACGGAATCAAAAACCTCACCTGGTACCATAGCAAACGTACTATAGGCTTAGAACCATAGGAAGGATACAACTCTCAACCAAGCTGTAGGAGAATACGGTAACACACCGGTGACAGCTGCTCTAGTTCATACGTGCCCTGGCTGAAGGGGCTCTGTGCTGTCCCTGCAGACTTTGAAGAGAACCTTCACCTTCAGGAATTATGCTCCAAAGCTAGCTATACCTTAGGGAGACAAAGTCCCACGGTCCCATAACAGCATCCTCGGGGAGCAGCACACAGCTGAACCCCAGCTATGATCTGCTATTGACTGTAACAGGAGTTTAAGAGGTAAGCTTTTCAAAATACTCTTCTAACACTTCATCTGCTGGAGTGTGGAATAGGAAGGACTGGAAAAATGGCAGGGTCATGAACAGGTTTTCTTCATATGTGTCCCAAAGAGGTCTACCTATTCACAGAGGGAAAAAAATAGATAAAAAGAACAAAATGAAAACATACAAAACTCCCACAGAACTGGAGACATTGTATGCAGTGTTTGCCTACTTATTCCTGGGGATTATCCTCTCCTTCAAAAGCAATAGACATTCAAATCAGCTGAAAGCAGGTTATTATTCTTAGAGATGTGTATTACAGCTACACCTGGGAGCTCCATCTGGGGCTGTAATTGATGTGGGCACTGTAAAGCTGCAGCATAAAAGGCAGTCTTCTACACACAAAAAAGAAAGGTTTATTGTCTAAAGAGATAAACCAGACAGAGGATGGGAGAAGAAACAAAGATGAAGAGGGCAAGGTTGCATCACAGGTCAGCAAGACAGGCCAGCAAAGGCCCCCAACGCTGGTTCTTTGCCTTGTCTGTATGAACTCCCTGACGAAACCTTCGAGGAGCTAGTGCTGGCAAGAGTGCTTCCCAGCAACACTGTTTTAAATAAGTGACTAATACTTGTTCTACTCCATTGGCATTAAGGCTAAAGGGTATTGAAAAAGATGAAGCTTGGAAAGCAGTAGGAGTAATGTGGAAGTCTTTCCTCGCGTGACTCAGGAAATCGATCTCACAGGGCTGCACTTTCCTAGTGCAGGAGATACAATATTCCCAGAGCAAAGCAGCCATGCTGGGAAATGAAAAATGAAAACAAGGAAGGAGCAGTGGGAACCGCTGGACTAGCTCTCATCCCCAACTTTTCCTAAGTGTGAGGGTCCAAAAACCTACATGACAGCAATCGCATTGTTTTTCCTGTCCTTTCCTTCACAAACTCCAACTGCTATTGAAAAAAAAAATTACTTTTGGCTAGACAAACTAGAAATGCAGAGCTTGAGGAAATACAACTTTGCAAAAGCCTTCGACACCCACTGAAAGCGAACAGGAAGTGTGCGTCAAACTCAGCTGGAAAATTTTACCCCAAAACAATAAAGATGAATAGAACCAGCGAGCTGATGATTCATTCAGATCAGCAAGTTTCCGTGTAGAGAAAATGAGATGTCAAGGTCATAGTTTTCAATACAAGTTTTAAAATACTATCCTTAGGAACCAAAAAGCTCTTTATTTTTTTCTGAATAAGCAATAAGTGTCACTGTATAAATAGCTAAAGCCTTCAGAAAATCCAGGGATGTGAATAGAGTAACAAGGTAATTAACTAATGTCAAATCTGTGCCTGCGTTCAGATGAATATTAAATTGAACCTTACTTCATTTAAACATTCCCCCAAATAAGCCAGTTAAAGATTGAGCAGGGAAATACAAAATAGACAATGAGAATAAGGGCAACAAAGGTTGCAGGCAAATCCTCATAAGCAAGATGCACTTGAGCAGTTGAATGAAGGCAGCACATCCATCCACAGGCAGAGAAGACAAAAATCAGCCAAATAAGAATATCCAGAAAGCCAAGACAAAGCCAGGTGCAGACAGAGGTGAGGAAATTCAGATTAAAAAAAAAAAAAAATAGAAGAAATACACAATACAAAGAAAACAAAAGCATCCAAATATTCGGGCAAAGGGGCTTTTCACAGTAGATTGTACACCCTTATGTACAGTAGTTCCTTCTCTAAAGAAAAGATTTTGTTAACATAGGCGTATAATAAGAATTTGGTGGCTGGTTCAAACATTACATGACAACATAGTGCTTATAAAGCAATTGAAAAATGCCTCACTAGTAAGAGATAGAGTCCATTTAAATAAAAAGAGGAATAGCAAATGTAAAGTGGAGGTGCATTTTGGCATCAGGCTGTGTAAGAAAACCCAGAATTCAGGCAAAATGAACTGAACTTCCTGTGCTACGACAAGGTAATCTGCTGAGACAAGCTGCCGTGCCAGCGGTAGGTTGGGATGTAAAAGGTGCAAATTATATTATCACATGCCTCCCCCTACCTTCATTATTCAACTCAAACTCATCTGTTGCCCAACTTGCAACTACCTCTCTCTCACATGGAGTTTTCTGACAACTCCTCTGGCTCTGAAACCCAACAAGGCTCTTTGGGAGAATTCCCATCTGTCCTGGTGCTACTGGATGGCACAGCGACATGAGGCCCCAGTCTCGGGAGAAGCTAACGCCCCTAAACCCGGTGGTTTTCCACAAGGGAGCCCTGCTACCAGCTGAAAAGACCAGCACACTGGCCCAGAACTACTACCGAATAATTGCCAAAAGAGGACAACAAAGGCATACCAGCTTTGCTACCAAGAGGCACCTTACATGGAGTATTTAACACGGGGAAGAGCCACTGGCAACATCCCCATGATGGGTGCTGATTTCCGACCAGCAAAAGCCTGATCCAGGCAACTGTCACCAGAGAATGAAGCTTGAAGTAACCTGACCCACAAACCATAGGTCTTGGTGTTTTCCAAAGCAGGCAAAGGAGCCTAAGATCTGCACATCAAGTTGGATATGTACTCAGTGAAGTTGGTGAGAAGTTTGAGAACAAGAAGAGATTGAAATTTCTCATCAAAATACGAAAGAGAAATAAACATTCAGCTCCTTTGCCACCTTGGTATCACCAGTAGTATCAGTACTAGGCCACTTTCAGAAGATATCACCATAGGTCAAGTTTTTCAAGAGCAAAATACCAAATTGCTAAGGCTAGTGCTACCATTAAACCTGAGGACAACAGTCCAGTGCCATTTTAAGGCAACATATGTTCATATGGCTGGAGCTCTCCCTCCCCATTACCCAAACTACCCTCCCATCTCCACTACCAGATCTGACCACCTGGAAGGGAGCTGTCCCTGCATCCCCCACTCCACAGGGTTGCAGCACAGGGAGTCTGAGCTCCAGAGCACCCATGGGTCCCACACCACATAGGAAAGACCAGCCCTGTGAGAGGAAGAGTAACTGGGCTGACTACCAGTCCCTTGTCCATCCTCTCTGCAAAGAGATAATGGAAAAAAATAAAATTCCAGTGCCACAAAAGAAGTCAGGAAGGGAAAAGTTGGGCAGAGGTAGAACTGGGCTGTGATGGACAGGTCAAGGCAGCCCTGCACAATACAGCTCACAGGAGGGCACCTAACTTGGCACTACAGCATCAAGAATGCGAGCTCACTATCCCACACATGCAAAAATCCTAGTGCTACCTGGCTATCTGCTTACTGTGCATCCCTGGTGCAGCATGGGGTTTTGAAGATCAAGCCCTGAGTGATATGAAACACATTAATTATCCTAGAGTAGCCCCTTAACCACCAGGCTGTGGCCTCCATACTTTGTTTTTTGTGGGGGAAGCTACCAAAATTCTTCATATTTTTTTTATGATGAGAAAGTTTGGAATTCAAAAAAAAAAGTCAATGCTTAATAGATATTTAGGTAAATTATAACAATTAATCAGAATTTAAATAAGAGTATTCAAACTCTGCTGGTGATTAGTTGTACTGATGTTTTGCATCCAATTCTGGCCCACAGAAAAAAAAAAAAAAAAAGTTATTCCCAAGCTGGATGGATAACAAAAACAAAAACTCAGTCTCACAGACTTACAATGTATTGGAGAAAACTGTAATACATAGGCAGTTCTTGCTGTGTATCCATATCTAATAATACTCAAAAATTGAGCATTTTCAACGGCAAAACAAGAAAATTTGGGAGAATATCCTAATAATAGCCACCAAATAATGCCAAGCTGTCCAAGGGTAACGAAGATTTATGTGACCTGCCTGTGCCTTAGAAAGTCCAGCCATCCAGAAGTGTAAGACTTTCTACATTTAGGTCAATCATTCTGGTCAAACTGATTTAGTAGAGGCCTCAAGCTTTTATTAAAGCTCATTTACTTATCACTCCCCAAACTGGTCATACACTTAATAAGCTGTTATTTGGCTAATAGAATTTCATACTGATGAATGAATGACCAGGAGAAACCATATGGCAATTGCTGATCACTACTGATGTGATCAATATGAAGTTTTACTTCGTTCATACAGGGAGATTAAGTATTCTGGACAGCACCCACAGCAGCAACTTGGACAAAATAATTATTTCAGAAATATTGATTTGCCTTGTGAGATGAATACCTAAACAGGAAACTTGCAAATTACTGGAAAAAAAAAATAGCATAGGATAACAAATTCCTACTGCACAGAGGATGCTGAGCAGTCACAGAGGTTTTGAAGAATCTACAGAAACAGGTAGTTAGAGAATCTAAGTCTGAGTGCTGATGACAAAATAATGAAGAATCAGAATTTCTAATTCTTCTCATCCAACATCCAGCTATTTTTCTGTATAGGTTCTGCTTTCAAGTGATGTTTGCAGTTTTTTTAACTTGGTCTGAGTGAACGACTGCAATGGAAAGATGACAGTGTTAAGACCATGGTGTCAAACCTCAAGCTCCCATTCGCACATCAGTTACGAACATCAGTACATTTATCAGTTAAAAAGATATCCTTGAGCTTGATGACACACTCCAGTTAGCTCTCTAAAACAAAATCAGTTTTTAAATGGCTTGAGTCAAAGGTAGTATTAGAAGTGTAGGTGATCGACAGCTTTTAAAGCAGATAATTTACTTGAAGTGTGCAAACACATTATCTGTGCTATTGTAATGTGTTAAACAAGACAGAAACTTGAAACTTTCCTGAAGAATGTGTTTTTCCAGGTCAGCATTGTTGTTATTTATTAGAGTTACCAGAACCTCTGATGACGAGTACAAAATATACACATTTTTAAATATTTCAAAAGTGTCAAGGGTGCAGTGTTGTAGAAAAATATAGCTAGCTTTAAGCAAAATAATGAGTATTTTATTTCTTTGGTAACTCAAAAAGCTCAATAATAGAGAAAACTTTGCTTGCAGTGAAGTATTTTGCACAAAATATTTGGTATATTTTGGCAAGGACTAAAATATTAGAGTGGCATGCAGTCCCACAGAATAATTACAAAAAGATATTCTTGTCAGGGTTCTGCAGATCCGATTTTGGACTTTTTAAACACAAATGTGGAAAGACAGAAGAACAAGTTGTTAGAACTCTTTAGGGCAGAACAAAGGCACAGTTTCCACGGGTCTTCACTCTCTCCCTTGCGGCTCACAGCTCTTTTTTTGTGGCCAAAAGGTCACCCTGCCACCTCCCACCACCTCAGGACCCACCTTCCCTCCATCCTCAGTCCCCAAGTGCAGATCTAAATAAGATGAGATGACCCACACAATAGGCTACAAATAACTTTAACAGTGTATAGATACAGTGTGTGTGTGTGTATATATATATATATATTTATATATATCTTACATATTCATTTAACTCCTTTGTGAGCTTGTGAAATATAACTAGAAAAGAGCACCCTTATATTGTTGGATCAGTTTTCCAGACTTTTTTTTTTTTTTGGTGGAACTTAAATATTGATAATTTTGTTCCCATTCCACTCTCCCCAGGCTTTACCAACATGAGTTTCTTTAAGTGCAGGGGCCCATTCCTCCCTAAAATATTTTGTTAACACATTTGTCAGTGTCACATAGGTGAGAGAAAACCAGAAACAGTGTCATATTCTTAAAATTCTGAAGAAAAAAACAGCAATAAATTGAAAGGAGACGCTCTCACATATGGGGGAAGGAAGGGCACTGGGTACCAGAAAATGTGTTGAGATCTCATCTGCAGACAAGGCTGACTGCTGCACTACTGGCAGTGATCCTAATTTGAGGCACTTGTCACCATGTGACATTATGCAGCTGAACCCATTCCAAACCTTACGTGTGCAGAGAGCAGAGCTTCTTTTTTCTCCAAGAGCTCTTTGTTTCCCAGAGCTGCTGGAGCTGGATGAAACCTCAAATTCTAACTCTGTCTAGATCTAGAGGGTCCAATCTAGACTTCCTCTCGATATTTTTTTTTTTTCCTTAAGCAGAAGTTATGGAAATGTTTCAGCCTCGGACGGATGCCATTCAGCTCTTCCCACAACCTCCACATGCGAGCTCCCGCATCTATTTCTGGCTTCTGTCAAAATCAGTGCCATGGGGGAATAGAGACATAATTTATACAGCACTGGAGTGCTTTCTGAAAGCACTTCCTAGAAGTGCTTCATGAAAAGCTCTCTAGGAGAAGGCAATTAAATAAATAAAAATAGTTTTGGATCTAAGTTGAGTCAATTGCAGCTTTTCCATTTACTCAAGGGAAGCAAGATCGGTCTAGCACTTGAAGTTACCACACTGAGTGCTTGTTTCACATTATCTCTTTTTAACTCTTGCTTATTAGACACCATAAATGCCAATGACTACTGTTTCAGGGGCATTTTCTCCTACCTGTAATGCCATCATTAACTACAAAATGATCAGACACATCAAATACACCCTGTTCTTTCACCTTGATACCTTGAAGGGTCTTAGAAAAACATCATGTGGAACAGCAAGGCAAGAGATACGCCAATGGTAGATTTTAGCAGGATCTATTCTTGAGTCTTGGTATTATTGGCTTTCATTTTGTTTTACAGCTCAGTTTGAGCTGAAACTTCTTTTGGGACATTGTGTTTCTAAATTTTCACCCTTTCTATCATGTCATGATAACTTACCCCAACAGTATCACACAGGGCGGCACTCTTAGCTGCCAACCCAGCCAGAAGTGACAACAACAACAACAACTTTTGAGCGAGAAGACTTGCTTGGGGAAAGGGGCACCTTGGGGCTGTGCAACACTTAATCAGTTGTAGACTGAACCTACAAAACTCATCCTCAAATGAGGTCGCCGAAGAAGGTCAAAAAGCTTTCAAACCAAGCACCAAACATTATCCAAATGAAAACTAGAAGCTTAACTTCTAAAACAGGAAAAAAATCAGCACAAACCAGGTTCAGGCCTCCCCCAGGGCAGGGTTACTGCCCTGTTCCCAGGACAGCCCCCGCAGCCTCTCTGGAAGGTGTAACATATAGCACAAGGAGCACGCAAATAAAGCAGGCATCGCCTGCCGAAGCAATGTTTCCAAACCTGCTAACAGGTTTCAGTAAAGAAGTGCCGTGACTTCAGATTTATAGCTGTGTTTCCTTCCCATCTTCTACGGTCGGGGATGGTTTGTGTTGCAATGCACATCCAAGTTGTGGACACGCTCTTTTCTTAACCGCTTCAGAGGATGTCTTCCTTTTTCCCCTGTGCACCCAGCAGGGAGAAGAGCAAAATAAGAAAAATACTGGAATTTACTACTTGATTTCAAGCACACCATTAGTTTTCACAGGCTGCCTTGCTGATTTACTTCAAGTCAGCTTCGTAGGACTGATTCCTACGAAAAGAATTATCTGTGTCTGTTTAATAGCCTTATTCCTCAGCTAAGCCTTCCAGAGAAACTTTTTTTCTTTTTCATTTTTGATGAAGCTGATTCTTTGTACACTAGGAATGGCTCTTGAGAAGCCCCATAAAATTAGCGAAGCGGCACGTTTTTATAATCATGCGAAGAGAGCACCAACTTCACAGCCTTCTTTTCACTCAGGCAATCACATTGTTGGCAGCATTTCTTCCCAGATGGATGTGGCAAGATTTGTGACACAAGGTAATCTCTTTTCTTGCAAACCTTAGCTCACTTATTTCTGAAAGTCAGAACTGCAACCATATTTCCAAACTAAAGTCACATTCTAAGTGGGGCAGGTAGGCTCAGTTGTATAAAAAAGTCTGACACTTAACGTACAAATGTTTTTCCATTTTTTGTTTAATTGTTGCCAAAATGAGTAATAGAATGCCTAAATGGACACAGTAAACCTCAGTAAAGCCAAGACTTGATAAAATAATTGCAAAATGCAGCATAATTTTACCATGCTGAGGAAAAATGATGACAATGCCCACTAGATTTTTAAGTAGCACTTTCAATCCATAGAACCCAGAGAGGTCAAGATCGCAATATTGATAGCAGATGCCTATTACCAGATGGCGATAAGAAGGGAATGGGGCTTGCTCCGTACCATGCAATAGGCTATTAGCAGAGCTGGGAATAGAAACAGTTCTGAAGCACCCTAGTCCAAAAGTGTTCACACTTCATTGCTCAGAGCTTGGATTCATAACTCTGATTTATCCTTTAATAAATAGAACCTTTATCCCAGGGTTACCAAATACTGATAGTAATTATGAGAGTTTTGTTTTTTTTTTTTTTAAGGGACAAATGAGGACTAGGCATCTGCCAGTTCAGAATAGATGCTAAGCGCCTGACTCTTCTTTTTGCCTTTGAAAATGTCTTCCAGTTCGTAAGAGATGGGACGAATAGCACTGCTTTTCAGTGCTATTTGGCTAATATGCCCAAAGTCAGTGAGGCGCTGAGCTTTACCTGGGAGGACTCCCAGGAACTGGAGCACCATTCCCTGCTTCAAGCAATTAGATAATACCTCCTGCCATTGACCTCATATATATTTTCCCAAATTATTAAGTAAAAGAGAATCATTACCGAGAATGAAAAACAAACAACTTGCATTGCTACTTTTCTGGTTCTGATGGCAGTCCTTTCCCAAAGAACAAGGCATGACAAGCCATAAATTGTATGCCGAGGTAATATTTTGAGTCCAGGTCTAGGCCAGGTCGCCAAGGGGCTATGGCACCATGGAAGTTCTTTAACAGTTTAGCATAATGCCACTTTTTAGTATCAAATACTCTAAAGACACTCATCTGACAAGATGACAAATTTTGTTAGAATGAGCGTGTTATAAAAGGGAGACCTTAAACAACAGGATAAATACAATTAATGTGAGCCTAAGGTACGTACACGAGCAAATGCATGTACACTGTCCAAATCTTCAGATTGCTTATATACCAAAGGATAAAAGCTGAGTGATGTCACATGGAAGCATGACCCACAACATGGCTTTATAAAACTGCAGGATTTTCATTCCACCTTGTTCCCCTTTGAAAGGCAGTGCAAGACTGGTAGAGTAAGAAGAAAGGGGGAAAGCAGCATAAGACTTTATATGTTCTTCCAAATCTGGACTGGTCTGGGGGCCCGAGTGCTCTCATGTGTCATTTTGACAGTCCAGAAAGATATGGTAGTCATTCTTAAAAATCCAATTTGACAATATTCACTGTATCAGTGCATATACCTCCTCAGATGCTGTTTGTCTCTGCCCAGAAATGCTCTCCTCTACTGTGCTCACTGCAAGGTCTTTTATATATCGTGTAACACTGAGCAGACAGGAATTTCACCTGCTTTATGCCCCTAAAGCCTCTTACACAGGAGGCTAAGGATATATGGATTTAAATGCTGAAGTTCTGGACAAAAGTCTCTGCTCTTCCACCCTCAAAAAATCCAAATGCAGTGAAACAGAGCCAGTGATGCTCACAGTCAAAACCAGTCACATATTAAACTGTGTCTGGTCAGCAGCTGGCAAGCTGCAGGATCTCATTATCCTGGTGGCCAAGCGAGTGCAAGACAACATTGCCACAGAAGACACAAGCACTCTGCTTGCCTGCCCGATAAAACAAGAGAGGAGATATTTCTCCTCGGCACCAACTGGCTTTTGATCCAGGTGTATTACACTCTACAGTCTGGATGCTTTCACTTAGAGAGAGACAAATTCAACACTTCAAGTGGTGAAGCCAAGTATCTGGAAAATACTAGCAATTTTGAGGATTAAGTATTTTCAGCAGGAAACAGAAAGAAAGAGAGCGGATATTAATGTGTTGCTAATGGACAGAAAGATGCTTTAAAGAGGACTAGCATAAAAAAAAATTCCCATTAGCACTAAAGATAGATCAAGCGGTAATGAGCTTAAACTGCAGTTGGAAAAAATCAGGTTAAGCAAGAAAAAAAATATTTATAACCATTAGAATAAGCAGCTAAGTGAGGTTATGAAATCAGGAACCATGAAGCTCCTTAAAGCTAAATAAATATGCATATATTAGAGAGAATTTACTGTCACTCTGCCTAGATTTTACTACCCTGCAAGACACTTCAGCAAAATGCAATTGAATATTGTTTGCAAGTAAGCTGGGCCCATTTAGCAAAAATAAACATAGCAGTCCATGGACTATTGGTGGCCAAAATTCCCTTGACCTTTTCTATGGAAATAATGTGGGTTTTACTGCTACTGGCTTCACATTGCACCTCCTGCAGAGCAGAGCATCTTGTGGATGGAGAAAGCAACTTCAGAGTGCATAAATTTATTTTTTCTTCAGCCTGCTCCACTGCATCCACCCTCCCAAAGCAGAGTCTGCATCAGCAAGAGCACCAGGCAGAACAGTCTGGGCGTTGATAGGAGAATTGCTACCAGTGAGACTGCAAATCCTTACCCAAGAGAGGAGCTCTCACTGAACCTATTATCCAGGTTATGGAGAAAGGGAAGTCCTGATGCCTTCCACACTTGTCAGCATTTTAATATTTTGAATGCTGCTGCAGTAGTTACAGTTGAAACCTGAAGGTCTTAAGAGCCTTTTCCTACAGCATCTAGTCTCTTCTAAGAAAGCAGCAAATCTAGAGGGACCTCTAGAAATAGGCAAATCCCAAACCTGAGAGGACATACAAGGCTTCATGTTGAATTTTGAAACTCCCTAAGATTTATTATAGAAGACCCCAGATCTCTGGAGTTTTGTTCATCACTGAAATTAATCCACTATAAAGAAAACTAGTCATAACTGAAAATACCATTGCATGTGGCTCCATTTTCCAGAGTTCTTCTCTCAGTTAACTTCTTTATTCATTTTTTTCTACTTTCAAAGGGCATTTCAGGTAAAGGGTCATTTAGTAAAAAGCAGGAATACTAAACCCACCCTTGCTCAATATGTTCAAAACTATTATTATATGAAGCTTTTCACGTGCCAATTTTAACAAAGCTAGAGATGGAGGATCGGGCCTTTAACATCCCTTCCTGGCATAACTCTTGATAATCTGGCAATTCTGATTATGTTTTACACCCCTGGGATACAGAGTAGTATCAATAAACTGTTTTGTAAGCAGGAATCAGAAATGCAAAGATGAGGGCTGACAACTAACTGAAAACAAGAGATTTGGTACTGAAATTGTCTTTCCAGATGTAGATTTTAAGCTCCCTTCGAGAATTCTGTAAGCAGTGGAAAATAACAAGGATCAAAGAGGCAATTTTCTACCCAATCCATGAGGCTTTTATGTTAATTGCTGTTGAAGCCTCCTATGTGTTACAAAATGCTTGCCTGTAGTTTGCAGTATTTTCGCACTGACAAGTTCTCTTCCATCTGCAAAGCTGATAATTTAAACTCCAACAGGGAAAAAGGGGGAAGGTGCATTTCAGTCAGGCTAATCTCCTGGGGTTTGGTCCCTGCTAAACAAACACATTTAAAATGCAGTATTGTTTCAGGCAGAAGTTGGGGCTGTTTAGTCAGATAAAAGAAGAAAATACACACACACAACTGAGAAGACTTCTAAGGACAGTGTTCAAATATTCAGAAATCAGTTGGAGCAATCAGAAGCCCAAATAGTTCTCCAAGTCCACAGCGCATCAGTTTTAAGTCATAAGCTTAAATTACAACACAGAAGTCAAAGTCACAAGAGAAGAAAAAAAAAAAAGTCACAAGAAGACAAAAATAAGCCTTTCTAATGACAAGAGCAGTGAGTTGCTGGAATAGATTTGGCAGAAGCAACTGTGGAGACTGTCTCCATCAGCAGACTTTCTGAAGAACAACTTTTTGTATAGTTTAGATTAGACCTGGTCTGACTTCAAAGGACTTGATTCTCCCTTCAAACCTCATTCTGTAATGCAAGCCGTGATTTAAAACAAAACAAATGAAAAATAAACAACTAATTCTTAATATCAAACATGATAAAGATTATATTCAACCCTGATGCATTTATCATCACACTCACAAAGAAATAAGTGAACAAACAACTAACCCACAAACAACAGATAAGATAGTTTGCATCAGCAGGGTATTCGGCCATGGGTACCAAACTTGCCTAGCAATGTGTCTAGACAAAACCTGCAACTTTCACTGACCATGGTCCCTTGAGTTATCTTGTAGATTAAGATGTATCTATATAAATTGTTCTTTTTGAGCTAGGTTCAGGCAAATCCATCAATTGCAAGACAATTAGCAATAATAAGCAAACTTATGCCAGTGTCCTTCACAGTCTCATTAGTGCATGCAGTGATTTGTTTCTCACTTGCACTCCCTCTTAGCTCATCTTCATTAGGGAAGTGCCTGATGGTGGGTCATTAGAATGGATTGCTTTGATGCCTTTTACAAGGGGATGTCAAACAACTGTCCTCCTCTAGCTAAATGAGTGGCCTGTTAGCAACATCAGTCTTCCCTAGAGCCTGGTAATCCAGAAAGGTTGTAAGATGTTCTTCAAGGTGACATTAAAATCACTGCAACTTTTAGAGGTGAGGGGAAGTCAGTGCTGTTCCTGGCTTTGTCATGCTCCTCATCTGGTGCCCTCCCTGCCATTGCTGGCATTTCCACTGTTTCTTTCCCGCATGCTGCCCTTGCTTCTCCTGTCCTCCAGCATCATAAATATGCATCCCTGTCCACCACCATCAGAGATGCCCACCAAAAAGCCAACGCAATAAAAGCCAGGAATTACCCTTAAGTATGATCACTGAAGAGGAAACCCTGCTGGCCAGAATGGAAGAAGCCAGAGATGAGACTGCAAATGGCCCAAGGAAGATATTTTTGCTTTCATTTGGAATTTTGCATGCTTAATTGGAGTCAAGTCTGTGGATCTTACCATCTCCAGTAAAAAAATAAAAATAAAAAAAAATAGTAAAATAAAAAAAAAAATAGTAAGTACTAGTAATAGTAAAAATAGTGAAATAGTAACAAGGGTGGGAAGAGCCCCAAAGCAGAGGATTGTTATTGGTGTAGCTCCTGGAATGGCTGTTCTCCAGACTTAGCCAAGCATGTATTTCCTCCCCATGCCCCCTGCCAGCTGGGCTTTCCCAGGGATGCATCCTGCTCCTCAGAAAGCAAGGGTCTATTTTAACAATGTGCTTCTGAACTCCTCAGGGATGTAGAAAAGCAGAATACTGTGTGGTGAGTGTGTGTAATGACAGAGCTGAGAGATGCTTTTATTGCTTAGTAATTTGAACTAGGGTACCCAAATGCTTAAGAACCAGTTGATACGCTTTTATGCATAGCTCTAGCTACCTTATTTTAGGGTAACTAGGGCCAGCACAAGTTAAATGCAGCTAAAACAAGTTAAATATTTAGATTTATTCATAGATCTAGCACAAAATATATAGGACAAATCAATTCATCCCTAAGCAGTCATTTGTTGCCAGTCAGCTGCTATAGGATTTTTCTGTGAAAGAAACATTTCTTCCAATGGGCTTTTGTGCATGTGTGCGTGTGTGATTTTCCAAGACTTAAAATCAGTCTTATCTAGTGGGATACTGGGACCACAGTATTCTGACTCCCATGCAAAAATCAATATTCTTTCCAAAGTCAATTTTCAGAGGTAATGTAATTGATATAACTCATCCATCTATTCATTAAATTTAATTAAAAAATTGAGATGCAGATTCAGACCTGACTGCAGACCACTCTGTGTATCATATTCTAATAAGAGGCTCCTTAGTAATATGAAACCAATCAGATTTTCACTCTTGGGAGTAGGTCCACATATAATGTAGTTAAGCTTTGAAAGAATCAATTCATTTGTTTAGAACGGAATATTGGAAAAGGAGGAAGTTCTCTGGATGCTGTATTCTTCTTTGACATTACCATCTTTTAGTCTCATTAATGCTGCACAGAAATGGCAGAACAAGAACTGATGGCTAGAAATAAAAGCCATAAAATTCAAATTGGAAAGAGGGCAAAACCTCCCAACCGTTTTCAATAAATATCACTACCAATTAGAGTGAGAATCAGTGCAGAAAGTAGCAAAATCACTCAGACAAATCCCTTCCAAAGCAATTCCAAACACCCTTCTGAGGGGTCAACGTTAGCTAAACGTGTTATTCGGCTTATTTCAGAAGAGTACTGGACAATATTGTGCCCCACGTGACTCACGATATCAGATTAGGTGATAAACATAAGGGCAGAAAAGATACCTTCTTCCTAAGAAAAAATTAGCAACCAGAAACCAGATTTCAGTGCTGCATCGAAGGGTAAGAGGATGCATAAGTCAGGTGTACGACAGTCCTGATGAATCACACCATCTGGCAGCCCCAGGTCCCTCTTGTACTGGGGAGCCCAGAACTGGACACAGCACTCCAGACAGGGCCTCCCAGGGCTGAGGGTGAGGACCACCTCCCTCAGCCAGTCGCGCTCGTCCTAGTGCATCTCAGGATACCACTGGCCTTGAGGTCACACAACTAGGCGGATCACAGAGCTGTGGAGCACTGGGTCTCCCTTGGGTGCTGAGCAACATCTCGCACTGCTGGAGGAGGGAAGCGCAGGTGGTTGTCCATACTGTAGGCAGGAATTTGTTTGATATTAGCATTAAACTAGGATTGTATAATAAAGCCGTAGCATGACTGCAGCCTTCTTTCTTCTCTAAGAGAATGCAGGCACTTGAAAGCCTGATGTAGGCAGCGTGGACATAAACTTTATGTACTGTAAGTAGCTATTTAACCTCTGCAACCTTATCTAGCTGGAGACTGCAGTGCACAAAGTAGCCACAAAATGAAGGCCTCTGGCAAATGGTTGGTTGAGTTTCTGTGCAGACTCTCAGCTGTCCACAAAACAGCATGGGACATGCAGAGGCACTTACAAGCAGAAATGGATTTGCAGAGAAGGGGACAGATATGCCAAGGCCCCATATCAGGACGATAAGGACTGCTGTAAGTAGCTCTACCTTTGGTAAGAGCAAAGGTTTGTTCTTCTTACTAAACCTACCCACAGATGTCCCTTAATGGCTGAGTCCAAAGGCATTGTAGAAGGGAGGTTAAGACAGTTGAATTTTCGCCCTTTTTTTCATTCTCCCAGGTTTTCGTACTCTGGCTTTTCCAACCATTGCAAATCCTGCTTTGTAGATCTGATCAAGCTAGAGGCAGCAGTAGCTGAAATCCAAAGAGAGTTTTTGACCACAGAGCCTGGCTTTTGCTCTTTGCAGAAGAAATGATGGCTGGTTTTCTGCAGCTGAAACAAAATCCCCTCCTTTCAGCTGACTTCTCAAGCCACTGAGCTATTGATGGTGGTTCCACAGGGTGATAACCCCACAGAGGAGAGGGAGGTTACTGGTGTTATTGGGAAAGATGTCAGAAAGTGAAGCCATTGTGAACTGAGGTCCAGTTTAGCCAAGGTATAACTGCTACTGCTGCAAGGAAACACTCTTCTGGGCACCAGGGGACTGCAACAGCAGACACCTTCACTGCCGCCTGAACCCTGCTCTTCCCCGCAGTTGGTGGTGCCCGTAAAGGAGGCTCCGTAGGCAGGTGTAGCGAGGGAATGCCCCCCTCGTTGCTTGCGTCCTCCAGGAGACCATGCCGGGGCCAGGAGCGGCAGAGATGCCAGGTCCGCCCTGCCTGCGTCAAGGTTGCAGAAGGACATTGAGTTAGCAGCACCTCTTCACGCCTCAGGAGCGGCTCCCCGGGGCACCACAGCAGGGTGGCAGGTGACACAGCAACAGGGCTGACAGGATGTTTGGCGCACACTGCTGGGATAACGATGTCTGCTTTCAAGGCTGGTTTCGGCTGAGTTTGGTGTGTGAGCAACACAAGGTTAGCTGGCGTGCAGGAGACCAGACTTGTTCTGGTTGCCAGAGCGGCTGGAGAGCTGCGCGGCAGAAAAGGATCTGGATGTGTTTGTTGACAGGAGGCTGAACATGAGCCAGCAGCGGGCCCAGGTGGCCAAGGCAGCCAACGGCCTCCTGGCTGGTATCAGCAAGAGCGTAGCCAGCAGGACCAGGGAAGCGATCACACCCCTGTGCGGCTGCTGCTGAGGCCGCACCGCGAATACTGTGTGCAGTTTTGGGCCCCTCACCACAAGAAAGACCTGGAGGTGCTGGAGCGCGTCCAGAGAAGGGCAGCGAAGCTGGAGAAGGGGCTGGAGCACAGACCCCACGGGGAGCAGCTGAGGGAGCTGGGGTTACTTAGTCTGCAGAAGAGGAGGAGGAGAAGCTCAGGGGAAGACCTCATTGCTCTCTACAGCTACCTGAAAGGAGGTTGTAATGAGGTGGGGGGTCTTTCTCTTCTCCATGATAACTACAGATAAGACAAGAGGAAATGGCCTCAAGTTGTGCCAGGGGAGGTTCAGGTTAGATATCAGGAAAAATTTCTGCACAGAAAGACTAGTGAAGCCTTGGAACAGGCTGCTCGGAGAAGTGGTAGAGTCACCGTCCCTGGTATCCTCTTTCCTGTTGTCTCCAAATGCTGTATCACAAACTGTCCAGGAGATGCCTGTATACACGAGAATCAGTTTTATTAAGTATGATGCCCTCTAGATTTCAGAGGAATAGTTCACGGACAAGATGTAATAGGATTAGCACAAGCTTCCTGTAGCTGAACAAATACAAGTTATAGATCACTTCATAATACAGCTAGCAGATTATCTGCTCCCATGCATTTAGAAAGGACTATATTTACTATGTTTCTCTGGGTATTAAGAGCCTCAGACTCCTACATTTTGACGTCTTTGCTGATACACTCTGCTAGTTTTCTCTTAATCACTCCCAGTGGATACTACTTTAGTATTGATTTCAACATTCATTTAAATGGGACCAAAAATTATTACTACAGGGCTAATCCTTAGATCTTTTAAGCAGAAAGAGGCAAGGCAGTGTGAATGCTTTGCTTCTCTGAATTTGTTTCTAAAGCAATCTTTTGATGGGAAAAGTATAGTTTTTGGTCAAAAAAGCACTGAGCAGGCAGGGAGCGAGGAGGGAAGAGAGGAATGTCTAGAGATCCACTCCTGCAAGGAAAATCTGAAATGAAACTTTCTGTGTGCCATCCGAGTTTTGTTTTGTCTTGCTTTTATTAGTATGTATTATGTATGACTGATTATAGAGCTCATTTTCAAAAATAAGACAGACTACTGGTATTGATAAAGCAAAACGGCAACAGAATGAGCTTTAACTAATGAATAACTAACTTGCGAAAACACAAGAACCATCTTTCTAAATATCAGCAACCCACAGCATATACTCTATAGCAAAGAAAGAAAAAAAATACATATATTGACTTCTCTGCTCCCTGGCTAGAAACATTTTAAAGCTTAGTGCTTGCAATGCCTCAGTTCAATAAGCCCATTATCACATTTCCAAAACCGTGAAGGCTACTCCTTTGCACTGACAAACATCTCCCTTCCTACACTAAAGCCTCCTGCATATATCCTATTGAAATATTCTGTTTCCATACAACAAATAGGAAAGTTTGATCTGTTCATCAAACACTCGATCACAAAATGAAGGCATCATGTTAATCCTCAGACATATGAAAGGCTTCATGCCCCATTACACTGATAATACACAGTCATTCTTCTAAGAAATTTCAAATGTACCTCCTACATCCAGTGTTTCAGCCATCCGTATCCTACAGAAACCTTCATTTTACATCTTGATCTACAAAAATCACTTACAACATTACCAGGTGGTAAAATACACTTAGATAGTCATAATATTACTGGGGTTACAAATAATGTTGAAAGATTATTCTTACTAATACTAGCAAGCTGTTTCCAAAGGTAACAAGAAGTTAGATTGTTTCAAATCTAATAAATTCCTCACACTTTCAGGGTTTCCAACCAGTGTTGCTTAACCATTTATGTAAAATAGCATGGAAGACTTATTTTTGGTAAAGATAAAATGATTATAAAGCAATAATTTCACTAGAACATTGAATGTATCTTCATATACTGGGGAGCACAATTTTTTTTTTTAAACTGTTTATACTGTCACTAAGTTAGACCTATAGCTACAGCCATTTACAATTAATCTTCTGGATCCGGGCTTTTGAAAGCAGGATTTTATGTCTAATAATTACATTTCCATCTCTTTCCTTCCTACAATTTGGCTTAGCAGACAACTCATGGCCTGGTGTTAGAGTAATCAAAACATTAGTTATATTTTGGAAGAAACACATTCTTGTAAAGCAGGCAAGATAGCTTCACAGCTGACAAACCCAAGCTGATGGGTGCTCCCAAATAGGTGCTCACCACAGTTATTATGTTAATATCCAGCATAATAGCCGGTATGATATAAAAAAAACAAATCTACACACTAATGCAAGAACAGATTCTCAGAGGGGCTTTGATGTTTCAATGCCTTAATTTTACACAAACACTGCACAGTTTGACTCCTGGACTTTGAACTGATCGGGGCTTCCTAGACAGCAAGCAAGAGTCAGTAGGAGGACAGGATCCCTAGCGGAGACTATGCAGGGCAAAGCCACTAAGGAGAAGACTGCTTTCTTAAATTGCATCTTGACAGAAGTAGGACTAATTCTGAAGTAAATGGAGGCACCTTCCTTTGACTGACAGATACAGCAAGTCCCTTTTAAAGGCTCTTCAAGACCTGTGTGGAAGAATACAGAAGGAGGTATGGGGAACCCCCATGTTTGGGAGAAGCAGGCTCCGGGCAATTTCTTCATTTTACTAAGCAAATCCATCTGCAAGGAGACGTCCAACACCAAATGAAGCCTTAGAATAAACTATGGTGTTGGTAGCTACACAAAGTGGCACCTAGGCTTGTATTTTTACTCATATATTCACTATCACAATGGAGCATCTGTGATGCTTCAGCATCACAATGGCCCTATGCCAAGGATGCATTGGCAAAACATGGACCCAGTGGTTCTGTCATCTGCAGATGGTCTTGCATGTTGCATCTCCATGGTACCAGGCCCAAGCAAGATGCACAAGCAAGATCAAAAAAGCATAAGCTCTTTTTATAATCAATTCTTCACACAAGACCACCTGCTTTTTCTCTTTTGGTTACCCACTAAGTGTATGTGCAGCACAACATACCACTGCTTATTCTCATCTCAGGTCAAATAAAGACATCACCAGAGGAAAGAAGAGTGGAGATACTATGGCAATATGGAGTTATTCCACCAGTAAAGCTTGCTAAGGTCCTCATTCCGCTGGAGCTCATTTAGAGGAGATGAGGGAACAACAAATCTGGCACACTCGTATTTCTAACACAGCAACTTTCCTTCCGCTCGTAAAAGGGAAGAAATTCTCTCTGCAGTATCTGCTGAAGGACATTACTACAGAGAAGCAGTACTGTACTATAATTGTCTCTGAGGAACTCAATCTTAAAACAAAACAAAACAAAACAAAAACAAACACCACACACGCACACCCCGCAACACACGATCACCCACAGAAACAACAGAAACAGTATTACTAAATAGGAACACATGCCTTTGTGAAGGAAAAGAAAAAGAAATGCTTCCCAATGTTTTCTGAAAGGAAAATACCATGGACAGAAGAAATAAGTAAATAAATAAATAAATAAACAAATAAATAAATAAATAAGGGAAGCAGTAGCATAAGTTTACAAAACCAGCACAATTACGCTGTTGTTATCCCAGAAATCTGATACTACATCATTCTTTCAAGCCCTTTTCTGAATTTGATATATTTTTCTCTTTACAGCTCTTCTCAAAGGAGATACCAAAAATTCATAAATAAAAATGACCTAAGTAAATAAGTAGTGCTCAATATGAATTAGTTTAGGTGATGGCTTTGGATGCAGTTTCAAGGCATGGTAGTAGTCGAGTTGGTGTAAAGCAAATTACCTTCTGTATTTCTGGTTAAATTCTACAAGAGAATTAACATATTTAGCTGGAAGTAGATTTTTCTAAATTTGTTTTTAATCTGCAAATGGTGTTGCCAGAGAATATTTATATCTTCTGGCTCAGTTTCCCATTCATTTGCGACTGAAAACATCTTGGATTTCACCATTTCTATCAGCCCCTCTTGACTTATTCTTCTCTTGCTGCACTCAGCATATGTCCATTTTTCTCTTGCCAAAATATTCATCTGCCAGAGGTTTGATTAAGACGACATCTCGGAGTAGAACATAATTTCCCCTGTTGACTATCAGACCTCTTTTAATGGCAAATCACTAGTGGTTAGTACCTGACTGACTTGTGCAAGATCATTAATGAAAAAGAGGTCATGAAGCGTTGATGCTATACTCCCACTGAATGAGGGCTTCAGAAGTGATCTGTTTGGAAAGATTTCTGTTCCAGTTAGAATTACTGCCACAAAGATTAGATCTCAGGCTTGCAACCATAGTTAACAAGGGGACTGGAAAGTTTATCGTTCCATTGCCTGTTGGAAACTGCAAGGGGTCAAAGTATATTACCAGGTATCAGGATGGCGGGTGGAGTTTTTATCATATGCTTAGCTTCTCTACTTCTGCAGGTCTGTTAAAGCAGCACTAAGCACAACACAAAACAATGAAAAGCTGCTATTTGGGAAAGAGGGAGGTGGTAATAACAGGATAAATGAAATCAACAGCAATATTATATTTGGTACTGGTATCAAGACAAAACTTGGCACCACAGAAAACACAGCAGCACATGTGGGAAGCAGCACATAGCCTGAGCCGTGCATCTCAGCTCTGTACCCTCTTTCAGTCCTATAACCAAGGTTTCCTGGAGACGCACAGTCGTATGGTAATACTGTTCCCAGAGCAGCAGGGGCAGAGGTCCATGTGCCGAAGGCCATTATAGAACAAAATAAAGCAGTGAATCAGAATATGACAGCAGGATCTTTCCGAGTTCATTTCAGACGTTCTCCTGGTGGAGGTCTCCCACGTAGCCAGTACCTTGCACAGGAAAGCAGGAGACCACACGCCATCATCACTGAGGTTACTCAGTTTCAAGCCTCCTTAAACATGCTGATGAAGGGGGCATGTCAACTGAACCTCTGTTTTCCTTTCTTCTGTGACCTTGGTTCTTACAACAGCTTAGACAAACCTAAAACTTAATCTTCCTCCTCCAGATATTTTTTTTCTTTAGTAACACATTAGTGCCAATCTAACACGGTTTGTGGGATTTAGTCTGAAGAATTTAGTCCTCTCCGTGTTAAAACTTTGCAGTGGGGTATCACACACTTCCTTGGCAAGAGATGTCCATGCCACAGACAGACACCATATAAGAACCCCCTTTCATCACCCGTACGACACCAGGAGTTCACACTGTCCCTTCCCAGTAGTAGTGTGCAAATGATGAAAGGGCCCAGTGAACACAGAGAAAACACAGTTGGCTCCTTGCAGGCTGCCCACAATCCTGGCCATCCCTGGGTGCAGCCATGGCCATGGAAGTGGGAAAGAGCATGACTGTCCTTACCCTTCTTCACAGAGGTGGCCAGTCAAGAGGAACCACAGCAAAGGACACAGCCCCCAGGCTGCTCCTGGCAAAAAGGCTTCTGGCAGCCTTCCCGACCCAGTTTTTCTCCTCTTTCCTTCTCCCTGCAAGGGGTCACATGGATCTGTCATATTCCTGCTTTTTGATTAAGGCAGATATTGCCAGCCCTCAGGTCTTTTGGGTACTTTCAGCTGGCACAAAAGGCAAATGATACAGAAGGTGGGTCAAATGAACGCAGAGCCTGCATCCCATCACTTCCACGTGCGAGGGAGGTGACCTCTAAACAAATTGGCCCAATACATTAAAATCAGTCGAGCCTTTTCAACACCTCCTAAAATATTTATTTCTCTATTACAAGGAGAATAAGGTATCCAAATGCCTAATTTATCAATTGATTCTCAAAAATGAGTTACACAGATGCACTAGTTGATTTATAGTTCTGGAGACACAGCATCTAGAAGACTTTCTTGGGGTAAAAAATTATAAATATCATTCCCAAAGTCATACTGTCTCAACAATTATAAGAAGTAAATTTCTACAAGCTTTCCTAATCAATCTACAGCCCTACATTTTATCCATATGCTTCTGTTTATTAGATTTCTGGTTTAATTGTAATATATTAGTTTAATCTATTTTTCAATGCTACCTGACAATACATACAGGCAGAATTTATGACTATGACTTTTATCACTTGAGCATTCAGTAATCCTCAGGAAGGACAAATCTTTGTCTACCTCCTCTGCTATTTACAGCAACTGCAAAAAAAAAAAAAAAAATCCCAAGAGCTATAAAATTACCTGCTGACAGTCCAATTTCTTAGCAGATTCCTGAGTCAAAATAATTTAATACTTTACCAAATCAGAAATCACCTCTGCACAGGGAATGCAGAAAGAGGCATTATGTTTGGGATGGTTATCTCTGCCTGCCCATGAAAGGAGCTGCTTGTTTGGTGGTGCAATAATGTGCAAGCCCAGAGCAAAAGCTTGACATCAGCTGTAGGAGAGGGAGAAGGGGATCTCACCTCCCTGCAGAACAAATTCTAATGCTTAAGTGCCATTTTAAATGATTACGGTAGCCATTTCCATGTGTATTGCCCCAAGGAGCTAAAAAAAAGAGCCCCAAGTGCATGCATCCCAGGAAAGCATCACCAGGGAAAGCAGCCTAGTCACACTGGCTAAAATCCTTGCATTTCAGGCTGATAGTCTGGCAATTTTCTTATTTTTCTTCAGACCTCTACCCAAGCAACGCAGTGAACCAGAAGAGATTCAGAGAATAAAAGCACCTGTGCAGGAGGTGATTGCTCAGTACACAGGTTTAAATTTGGGTGCCTGCTTATTCAGGAAAGGAAACCAAACAACTTCTCTCCCTTGTAGGCAGGTCTTGAGGCATAAAAAGAAACAAAAAAAGTGGGAGAGAGGAGGAGAAGGAAGACAAAATGCAAGGCTGCAGAGAGTTGTAAACATTTATTGTGCTGAATACTGTATTGCCTCAGACACAGTACAAAGCATGTGAAACTATTGCAACCAGCCTTTAATATATATATTAGTGTTTGTTAAGAACCAGGAATGGTCTGCTTCTCTGATTCTATAGGCAATGCCATGAAAATAACAACTTCCCTTTCTACGCTGTTTCCTGACAGCCTCTGAACGCCCTACAAACGCCAGAGACAGTGCAGACGAGGTGCCACCAGGGCTACTAGCCCTTCCAGGAGCAGCCTTCGCATATCCACACCTGCATTTTAGAGGAGAGAGCAGAATCAGTGCTGCAGGCAGTCATTTCTGGGTGGATAGGGCCATGTCGCTTGCCCAAGATTGGGCCAGGTACCAAGAGAAGGTTTCCATCCACCAGAGTGACCTTGCGACAGCCTGCAGGAACCTATGGGCAACCTAACCAGGTGGCTCTGACCTCATTAGGCTCTACTGGTGATGCACCCAAAATGCCTCTTGTGCTGTTTTCCACCATCTTCTTTCCTTCTGTCTGCCTGGCAGAACAAAAGAAGGAAAAACAAAAGAAATACAGCAAGTCACCCGGTTACATCTTTGCTCTCAGAAGTCCAAAAATTGCAAATCTGAGCACAGCCGCTGAGTCTGAGTTCAGCCCAGCAAAACTCGGCCCATCTGAAACATAGGGGGACCATCTCCAAGGACCGAACGTGGATCTGCCAAGATAGTCATGTTGCCAAAGAATATACAGCTTCTGCCTGCTTTGTACCATGACATTGGGACTCTTATTCTGGCATTTTTACAGAGGAAGAAGAAGAAGAAAAAAAAAAAAAAAAAAAAAAAACATGCCTGCAAGTGAAGGAAAAAAGGAAGAAATGAAACTGAAGATGAAAGAGGTAGTACATACATAAAAATGAACTGGAAAATAGCCAACTGAATTAAAGATAGATCAAAATAGATCATCTTGGCTGAAAAAGAGGGTGATTTTAAGTGAGAAAATAAGTACAGAGAATTTTTAGTGCATTTCCTTCGAAGTTAGTTAAAACCAAGCAAAAAAGTTTACTTCCCCTGATTTTCCAGAGCTCCTCATGGGAATAGCCCATTCCACTACACATTTTACCCTGTTTTGCAAATTACATACACACACACACACACACACGCTTTGGAAGCTCTGAAACTTATGATTTATTTTCAAATGTTCCACATTTCCCAGCCAATCACTAGGAATCCGTCTCCTTTACAAGTGACTCTCTTCCTTAAGCCAGTCCCAAATGGATGACTTTAGTAGCTGACCCAAACAGGCACGCCTGGGATGCTGCGATCCGCGATCTCAGTTAGCTATAGAGAAGGCAGTCAAGAGTCAGGCTCAGAAACTAAACAGAGGAAAAACCCCAACCGCTCTCCTCCCACACAGACTCCAGCTACTTTGCCTAGTTCTAACAATGACCTAGTTCCCAAATTCGGATCCAGAAGAGCACGAGAACTTTGTAGATTTCTTCAGGCTCACTGACGCCTAACATAACTGCTGACAAAACATTTCCTCACGTTTGCAAAGAAGAAAACAAAAAGCATTAGCCATTTCCAAAACCTCTTTTCAAGAGATGGACCCTTAGCCTACACCTAAGCCAATAAACTTGGGCCTAGCACCTCCTTGAACCTTCCAGTTTCCCAGGCCACATCCACTTTACTAACTCCTAAACCCACCGAAACACGACACTGGCATGCAGAGCGCATTTGGGAATGGTGCCGGGATGGCCCCACTTCCTAACCTGGGCCTGGTAAGCATTTGAGAGAGTCCCAGCTGACACCTCAGTACTGTGAGACATTGGGTTCCTGTGTCCAGGAACCATCCTAGGCACGCAGCCATAAAGTCTCCGGCCGTGACAGATAACAAATTATAGCTCATCCTCATTTCTCCTGCACCCAGGACTGTCCAAAACACCAGGAGCCACTCTTTTATGCTCCATTCTTTTATGCTACACTTACAGCAGCGAAATCCCCCTGCTCAAATCAACACTTCTATTCTGGCACTCGCTGCTACAGCCACGTCATTATTCAGCCACCAAGCAGCCCCGCGCTCGCTCAGATAAGAAGCTCTCCGCGTGTAAGCGCTATAAAAACTTGGCAGTGATACTCAGATGTCGGACCGTGCCAATAGTCACAGACAATGGTTACAGAAGCCAGTAACGTTTGCTGGTTTTTTTAGGGAACACTTGCTGATTTTTAGAGAAACAAAAACCAAGCTTCTCCCNTTTTTTTTTTTTTTTAAATAAAATAATTAGTAATTTCAGACGCCTTAGTTTCTGCAGGCATAACTGAAAGAGCCTGAGAGCAGCACTGCTCTTAGAAAGAATAAGGCAGGAATAAATCAGGTTCCAGGCCAGATCTGGAAGCTACCCAGAATTTAACTGCAATACTTCTGCACCCTTTAGAAAACTTGGTCCGTAACCTTTCATTGTCACAACAGAATGTTAGGATTGGTATTTACTACGCAAATTCTCACATTTTAAACAATACATGCCAAAAGAATGAACAACGTCAATCACTTTGATCTCTAAACGCTGCCAGTGATTTCAGTGTTATCCCGCCCTGCTCTGGTAGCATTTGAGTACAGTTAAATCCTACACCGCAAGCCTACCACCGAAGGGGTAAATGCATTCTGATCGTTTAAAAACAAAAATCTGATCCTAACAGCAGTACAAAAGAATGTGTCTGCTGCAAAAAGCTGCTGGAAAACAGTGGGAAAATTTAAGGGGGAATAAAGGACACCAGAGCATATGCTTTTTGCCTCTGAAATCCTTGTTCTTGCAGCATCAGAAGTTTGTAAGATTGTGTCTACCTATAAGCTGATCTGAAAACTGAGTTTCAGATTAAAATTTTGAACATTTTTATTGTTATTTCAAACAATAAGAACAGCTAACTCTGTAGACCAATGAGGTATTTTAAGTCAAAAGAGACAATTACGAGGTTTATTAGGACAGACAGCTTTTTTTAAAAATTTTTTTTGCTCATTATTCCACCATAAAAAAGTATTCTAAGATAGGCTTCTAATGAAATCAGTGATGAAATTGATTTTGACTTCATTAGGGAAGATTTTTTTTTCTTTTTTTTTGAAGGCAGTATTTCAGACACACTGTTCATCTCTAAGCTGTGTCTGTCGGGACTATGGGTCCCTCTTGAAGTCTCACATGCTGCCTGCAGCAAGGAGTAATATTAAGTACTTACAAGGATGCTGGTAAAAATCTCTCAGCAATTGTAACAATAATTTAACTGACTAGCAAGATTTTTTCAATATCTATTTTGAGACAGTCTTATTGTTTCTAAATCAAAGTGAAGTTGAGTTTCTAATTTCTCTGCCTTTGGATTTTTGGTGAACTGAGCTTGAACTCAGCTTACACTTTCATTAATACTGTGCAATTTTTCCAGAAATCCTGCTACTTGTCTCTTTAAATCCAGGCCATCTGCCTGCAAGTCTATTTAACACAGAAGCGAACTTTCCCCTTTACAGATCAGATTTACATGGTTCACAGATCAATCTGAAATAGGAAAAGTCTGGCTCACATGCTGTTTCATTAATTGCGTGGCAGAAGGCTTACAAGCTATTGAAAATAGATGAAAATATGAATACATTTCTTCTAATTCCATTATATCTTGAGAATATCTTCAGTAATTATATTCCTTAATGAAATGCAGAAGAGAAGAAGAAAGCGTTGCTTTAGAAAACTTATGAAGTAGTAACTGCCCTTGTCTAACTAAGATGCAAGAAGCCCTATTCCTCTTCATAAGGAACATGACTATCTTTTCCTCTGGAAGCTTTTTACTGACACTTTTAGTTTTGACTAGGTTCAGACTCAGCACTGTCAAGTTAGAGACACATCTAGGAGTTTGCACCAGAGACAGCCAGGTGACAACAGCCAAATGAGACCCTCGAGATCCCAATCCTTGCAACACCGGAGCAAGACAGAAGCAGAATGTAGTTGGTCTTACATGAATACATTAAGTAGGGCTGAATATATGTGCATGCAAACACAACGATAGCAGGACAATTTGATAATTAAAAAATAGTAATAATAAACTAAAAACAAAGAGATGAAAAACACGAGTGTGGCCTTAATTATTTCTGTATTGCCTGGGTATTGCTGATGCAGCGAGTCACACTTGAGGCTCTTGCCACATGGAATGGGGGATGCCCTTTGGACAACTACCTTGCCTTGCTCATAAGTCAATATTTCGACAGCTTGCTTTAAGTTACTTGCTGGTTTGAACTTGAACCACGAAAGATTTAGGGCAGAAAATCAGCTTGTTGAGACAAAAACAGCTACAAAGGTCAATGAATTTTAGTTACTGGCCTGGCAGAAATCCTCCATATTTATCTCTCTTCTTATCTGGACATCTTCAGCACAGTGCTCTGCATAACCCAGGCTGTCCAGCAGCACTTTGGCTTTGCTCCTGCCATCTGCGCAGGCCTGCGGCCAAGCTCCTGCACAGCTGCATGATAAGCAAAGTTCAGGGCTGGGATATATCCAGCTCATTTCTCACTGCTTACTTGAAGGCACTGCACCCCGGTAAGCTCAGGGAAGAAAAACTCCCTAGGTGTGAAAAGGAATTGTAACACTAAGTCTGTTCTCAGTTACTGCCGTGCTGCCTCCCGAAGCACAGAGCTGACGCGCTCACCAACTCGCAGAGAGGTCACCTGCGATTTAGGATAACCCTCTTCAGCCAGCACCTCTGCAGCCATCAGGAATCCACACCTCTCAACAGGATGCAGGGAATGATCTGAGTCACCAGCAGGCTCGTGCCTTATACATAATAACAAATAACAGCCTTTATTATCATTCTGCCTCTTCGCCTGGACAGGTTCGAGCCAGTTGTCCTACTCTGTTCAAGGAGACAGCACTGCTGTCAGTAAGCTCGGGAGATGGCCAGCGTTTTCCAGGTATTTGTGGAGAAAGTTGCATAACAGTTGTTTCCACTTCCCAAATACATCTGCTCCAAGCTCTGCTTGGTGCTATCAGGGTTTACAAAATTAAGCCCTGGGGATCAACAAGCTCCGAATTGCACATGCTTTTAGAAATATTAAGTTCTCTAAGAGGCTTATGAAACAGGTAATATCCATCTGGCTTATGGGTAAATACCAGTATTTGTCAGAAATTAGACAGTGGCATCATCCACAAGAACACCCTTTTAACAGAATTTGTTTTCTCGCTAAAGATAGTGGCACGGGGTGGGTGCCAACTTGCCATCTCTGTTGGCGTGCACAGAACCTGCTGCGATCCTGCCACACAGCTAGTGTCATGCTCTGCTTCTAGAAGACAACACTGTCTCTCCCACTTGTCCACAAATGCTCAAAACAAGAGTTTCCCATGCACCAGGCCATGGGTGCTTAGAACAGCATTGCTAACCAAATAAAGTGTGCTTTGAGATATCCCTTTACCTTTGCCAACAAATAAGCCTTAAAAATAAGCATAAATTCCTCCTGCTTGGACTGAAGAAAATTAGGGGAGGATTTAGGGAAGGGGAATAGGAGGAAATAAAGATTCTGTATGCTGCATGTTGCCACCTACATGAAAGGGCATGAAAGATGTGGTCCTAACATGCCACTGTGGACTTTCCCTTCACCAAACTATTCACGGTGTCCCTTGTCTACAAAAAAAACATTCAGTCTAGTGTCACTATTGGGAGAATTCCTAGAATAGTAGCAAAATAATGTTGGAGTGAAAAAAAAAAAAAAAGTGTGTGTGTGTGTAGCAGGGGACAGGATCTTAGAAAGTGAACAAAACCCAAATCAGAGAGATAAAGTTGAGCTGGGATCCCAGCTGCAAAATTTTCTGTTCATCAGATGAGAAAGTCATAGAATCATTATGGTTGGAAAAGCCCTTCAAGATCATTGAGTCCAACTGTGAGCCCTTCAACACCCTGCCCACTAAACCATGTCCCCAGCTGCCTCATCTACACGTTTCTTCAACACTGCCAGGGATGGGGACTCCACCACTTCCCTGGGCAGCCTGTTCCAAGGCTTCACCACTCTTTCCATGTAGAAATTCTTCCTAATGTCTGACCTGAACCTCCCCTGGTGCCACCTGAGGCCATTCCTCTTGTCCTCTCCAGTCAAACCAACGTCACCACAAATGCCGACATGTAGGCGACGTTGCTATAGCGTAAAAGCAAGAGCTATCCCTTCCAAAATATACATTGTACGGGCTGTTTTTTTTTTCCTGGTGGCTAGATATTATTTCTTGCAGAGGGTGAAGGGGGCAGACTGCCTCCCAGGCTTTCATACCCAATTTCTCCACTTCCTGATAGTTTTAACATTGTTTTTCATTTGATGGTCACCCATTTTTGGTGGTACAGATATGAGTCAAGTTTTATAGCGTAATGTGTGTAATGGAAGTGCTAAAAATGCTGGCTTTGGTACAGTTCACTGTACAATGCTGAAAATTACTCGTGTACTTTAAATGGACAAGTCACTTTGAGAAGCAGTAGAGGCTGGAATGGAAGAAAAGGGGCAAGAACAGCCCATTCTATTATGATATTTTTATGCATCAATATTATTTGTGTTAGGGTTTCAACTAAAGCTTCCAGAAGCAGTTGTAAGGCTAAGCCTGAGGGAAGGGAAATACATCTCAGAGATAAGAAGGTGAGGCCCAGGGTGACCTCTTAAGCCCCAAAAGAAAGAATTCAGACTAGATCTTCTGAATCCCTAAGAGCTGCCCTTGCAGTAAAAAACAAACAAACAAACAAAAAAAAAGGCACTTCTAAGTGGCTGCTTCTCTGAGCTAGTTCACCCAAGAGAGGCCCAGTTCTCTTTGCTGACCCAGCTGGGGAATCTCAGAGGCTACAGCGGGGAGCTGGTGAGCTTCAGCAGCTGCTGAACTGCCCCAAAGTTGAGTGAAGCCACAGGACACCATGGAGATAGAAAACAGTTTTATTTACCATCACTTTCTTAATGCCCTCATATGCTCTTTGCTTCTTGCACTATCTTGTGCTCTTTGATGGTTCTCCCTGAGGACAGTCAGTGGATTACATCCAGCTAAGGTTACCACAGCCTTCTTAAAGTTACCTCCCTCCCATGCAACTGCTCAAAATTTTTAGTGTAAATGTCTGAAAAAAGTACATGAAACTGTATCAAAAAATACCTGCATTAAAGCACATTAAATTCTGAGATCAAGCACATTAGAATTAAAAAATACAAGAATCAAGTTTATCCATACAATTCCCAGTTCCACTGTCTGTATGCCAGCAGTATGAGTAAACTGCACATATACTTCTCCCCCCACCCTCTCCAACAGGAATCTCTTCTTTGTACAATGAATAAATAGTTATTTGTATTTCTTTTTATTCAGTGTAGTTGCCCTGAGCTTTCTATAGTTCTCTCCATCAGAATATGCACTGAAGAAAAAACAACAAAAAAAGAGAAGTAGTTAGTGCTTGCTCCAGGCTCTTTCTATGTCATTTTCCCCACAGCATTTGCTTCGGTGTGTCAAACGTCTTTATAAAGATTGGCAGTTTATCAGCTCCTGTGGGGATCTGCATGGAATTAAATGGAGAACTGGGAGGATACAAAGTCTGTGACCACAGTGTGGGCAACCCACAGTTTATGGAGGAAAAAAAAAAAAAGTCAAAAGCTTCCCATCTCGCTGCAAGGCACCACGTGTGACCCCCAGGAGTTACGCAGCGATATGATTGCCATCTCTACTGCTTATAATATAAATCAGGTCTTAATGGACCTCTGATGCTCACCCGAATATAGCTGACTTCAAAGTCTGGATAAATTGCTCAGGTCTTGTCCAGTTGCACCTTGGATGGAGATGGCCAAAGACAGAGGCTCCACAGACCTCGCAGGTGCCAGCTCCAGGATGTAAACACCCTCTGGTGCACACCCTCAAGAAGAGCCGGCTTCCCCAACTCTGCACCTCCCCGGCAGGCAGGGCATGAGCGAAGCACAACAACCCACAGCTGCCTCTCGGTCAGGTTGCAAGAAGAAGCGGCTCCCCGGCTGCTCTGCGCTCCTGCCCCTTAGGTGTGGGGCCCTCTCCTGGCCCTGCCTCCATTCTTCAGCATCCCCGTTGGGCAGGAGGGTCCAGTGTTGGACACAGTACTCCAGTGTTGGCTCACGACCATCACGCAGGGGCCAAGATGCCCTCCCTTGGCGTCCTGGCTATGCTCTTAGCGATGCAGCCCAACGCTCATGTTCATCGGAGGAAGAGCAAGCTGAGCGTCCAGGCTGGAGCCTGTACGCTTGCATGGGGTTATCCCACTCCATGCAAAAGCTTTACATTTATTTTGCCTATCTGCCATGAGCCCTACTGATGGTTAATATCTCTAACAATTATTCTTCTGGACAGTTAATAATTCTAAGAGCTAAAGCATATTTGACAGGCCACATGCAATCTGAGCCGAAAGTCCCGTGTCATTCAATGAACCTAAGGCCATGCCACTGTCATTCATGATTTCCTCGCGCTGTCATGTTGTTGTCATCCTCCTCCCTGTCTGCTACGTCGCCAAAGGTGGTTTCTCTTGGAGATTTTGTCAGCAATTGTGAAATTGTAAAATTTGGAGAGAGGGGAATGTGTATAAAGCAGTGCTTAACTCTGAAGAGCAGAGTGCCTCATCCACAATAGATGGGTTGTCAGTTTTATTAAATTGCTTTTGCTAAAAATACCTGCTCAACTTGTTAAAGCCTTCAAATTATGGCTTGTTTTTCATAATTTGATTGGAGCAATTTTTGAGTGATCTGGACTCTCAAAGGGAATCTGAAAAATACTTTAACCTAAGGTAAAAATGATGAGTTACAGCACAGGATTGAAAAGAAGATGATAATAGAAATATTTTCCACTTTCTATTCTTTCTATCATGCCTAGTTTCACACACTGTCTCCTTTATTTATTGCAAAGTGTTACTTTCATTTGACTTCCAAGAAATTTGTTTCATTCTAAAATAGTTCTCTTTTAAATGTAAACACCACACACAGTCATCTGATGATTTGGGATAACAGTTTTATTTTTAGTAGCATGGTAGTTCACTTCAAAAGCAAGGATTCTGAATGGTCATTGCCCATGATCTGTAGTATCACTCTTGCAGTATGCCTAGATTTTGATTCTCTAACTTTTGAAAGCAATTTATGGCTCATAAAATATTTTTATATAATAACATGAATACAGATAAATGTTAGTAAGTACATTTGTAAGTATTATTACTTTTTAATTCTAAATAGTGAATACATTGCATATCCTGACTGAAAATTACCTAGAGTCTTTTTTTGTGATACTGAATTCTTCTTTGGCAATATATACAACATATGCTTGACCAATGCATTTTGCATGTTACCTACATTGCTGGTTCTGACTAAGAAAACTCCAGCTTTTACACTCATTGGAGGTACATAATAAAAGAAGAGTACACAGTGGATGAGCTGGAAGATCAAAATTTTGAATATACTGCTGGGAGGTTTTTGAGACCTGGATTAGGTTTTGTTGGTAGGTACTGCAACATGTGTTAAATGGTCACAAAATAAAATGAGTCCTTAGCAGAGCAGAGCCAACAATTTCATCTCTCAGTATTTTTCAAGGCAATGAAATTAATATCATTCCTCTTTAGAAAACAAAAAAAAAAAAAACAAAACCAAAAAAAAAAAACAAAAAACAAAACAAAACAAATCCATGCAGATGTTTTCACAGAGGATAATTTTGTACTAAAATTCTTTAAAAATATTATCTAAGTGGTTAGAATTTCAGTTTAGATCTCTGTTTAGTCAGAAGTATACTCTAGGTGTCTTAAGCCTTCTCATCAAAGAACAGGGTGTTCACAGAAATAAAATGGAGCATCTACATTAAAATGCATACAGAAAAGAACTTTCTCATTCTAACTTTTAGTTTCAGGCATGTTTTAATGCACTGATACCCTTTCCAGCACTGCAGGTCTTGATGTCATCAGGAGAGAGGCTAAAAGGTGGAGAGGAGCAAGACCTGATCTGATAACCACTAAAAACAGTGAAGAGACACTTGTTTAATTTAATATATGTTGGGTTCTAGTTCTTCCATTTCAAAATAGGATAAAATAGAGCTGGAAAAAAAAAGATCAGAGAACGGCAACAAAGATAATCAAGGTTATGGGACGGTTTCCATAAAAGCAATAACAAAATAGGCTAGGCGTGCTTAGTCTGGGGAGAGTCTTAGCTTGGGTGACCTGTGACTATCATTCAATTGTGGGTCACTTTCTGCAGGCAAGACAGCATTTTTCAACTGGGCCCTCAAAACCATTAAAAATACTTGACCTTAACAGCTTTGAGACCAGGAAGAATTAGCCTTTTTAGGTAGAATAGTAGTCTGTGGCAGAAATCACAAGTGAACCTTCTCTTAAGTCTTCTATGACTGTCTTCTCCTGAAGAACTCTAATTGAAGTTGTCATTCACATCACATCTAAAATGCCTTTGTGGTGCCTGTGGACAGCACGTACGGTGCCTCACTACCTGACGAATACCAAAGTCTATTCATTAATGAACAGGCTTGAGCAAACACACCGCAGCTAACTGGTGTGATATGCACATCACAGGGATACGCAAAAGCAGCGGCAGCCTGATACAGCAGCCTTTGTAAAACTTGTCAACATAGTTAGGTAAAATTACATCAGCTGGGAACGTCTTCTTTAGACATCCTCATTAACACCATCATCATACCTGCACTATGGTTCCACTGAAAGATGGTCATTTCATTTAGGAGTGTATTTTCTTCTATAAATCTAGATCAAGCAACAGAAACTGTGTAACACTTCTGTGAAGGTGCTAGGAAGAAGTGAGCTGGAAGAGTCTACAGAGGAAACAGACAGTCAAAAGACAGAGTACTTAAGTAAGCCCTAAACAAGGTGTCCAAGCTGAGTAGGCATGCAAAAATGGACTGGAAATCTGGGTAAAAGAGGATTTAATGTCAGATACCAAGAAACTATCCAGCATTGGGTTGATTTCTCATATCCCAGCAATGACCTTATCTATAACATTCAAGCATCTCCTATCATTTATTGTTACTGCTGATGTTTTGCCTTTCCACAGAACCTTTTTAGGAAGAGAATTAATATTATGGTATCAAGGTTAAAGGGCTAGGAAAAAGAGTCAGTGGGCTGAAAAAATACTGACAGTCAACGCTTATGCCAGGGTGTCGCCCCATTCTGATCAAAAAAAGCACACATGGTGCCCGCAAGGCATCATTTCCTAGTCACATTTCACCAGCTCAGTGTAAAACGTAGCTTCAAGAACCTGGAAATTTGCCTGAGATATATTCCCACTGCTGCAACGCGTGTGGGCACAAATGAGGTAGAAAGAACCCACCACCTGCAGCAGTATTACGAAAATGTGCTGAACAAGCAAACACCTAACGAAAGAAAACTCCTGTGCAGAACCTGACCCCCCGGGACAACTCAGCTCCCAAAGGAGGGGAGGTCTCACCTTGAGAGTTCCCCTTGGACATTTGTTCCTCCTCGTGGAAGGCAGACCTCCTACATGGGGAGAAATCTAGCGGGTGATGGTATATTCTGAAAACAGAAATATTAAGTAAGGAGAACAAGAAACTCCCTTTGGGTAGGGAAATACCTTCAGAGAAAGGACATGAATATGCTGTAGGCACAGGGAAAATTGAAGCAACTCTGATGCACCACATCATCTGAGCATTTCTAGCATAAACACTATCACTAGGAATTCATAGCCAGTAGCTAAAACTAAGCCACTGGCTTCAGTGATTTACATCTGCCCACAGCAGACTGAACTGCAAGTTAAATGGTCTCTTACTTGTCTTCAACTGGCAGGTTTTGAAAAAGAACAGTCAACTTTTTTCTACAGTTACAAAAATGGGAGCTTCCCTCCTGCTTTGCTTCTTCCCTTACTGAAGACTATCTTTGCTAGAGTCAATTCTATAGTCAATTCTATAGTCAATAACCAAAAGAAAGATAAACAGAGATGCATTTTTTTTTTTAATTTCACCCAGATTCAGAAGTCCAAATCCATTTTCTCTGGAACACTTAGGACCATTTCATCCCATTTTTTCCATTGGCTTTAGAGAGGGGCTTTAAGTGCGTCAGGACTTTTTTCTTGGTCTCAAAAAGAACTTGATGTCCAACTTCAGCTATGTTGTGCACCACAAACAATGGAAATCTGGCTTTCAGAAAGCATCTGAGCCTGGTCAATCAGATGTTCGGATATCTAGAACCACCATTTGATTTAGAAAATGCAGCCAAGGCCTTTTATGTGAGTATTAGCCTGAGTATTGGAACATCCAGTCCAAGCAGGATCTAACCATGTCATTCCAAGTGCAGAGTGGGAACTTCTTCAGCAAAATGACTGTGTCTCCTTGGGATTCTTACCCCAAGCCATGTCTGGGGGTTGTTCTGGGAAGGCAAAAATGTCCAGTTTCAGCCCTGGGTTAATTTGCAGTTACACTACACATAAGTTTGTCCCATTGACTAAGCTACAAAGTGAAGAAAATGAGGAAACGGAATGATGAATGTGACAGTAATATCAAATGAGGACAATGGGCATAATTCTTGATTTGACTGTAGACTATGCAGGCCAAAATAAAAAGCAGGAGTAAATGACCTTGATCTTTCGGACATACTGAGATAAAGAGTGGGGAAAAGAAGAAAAAGAAGTCCCACAAATAACATTTTCATTTCTTAAAATGGAGATATTTATTTGTTAAGATAATTAAATCCAAACTATAAATAACATAACAGTTGTCTTTGAAAAGCTTCCATCAAAACCAAAAGAAAAAGAGCCTGTCCCTTCTGAGCATGCTCATTAAGACTCTTCAACTATGAAAAAAGGTATGGATTACTATAAAATTGAGATTTCTTTCTGTCTACTTGCACAAATATTATAAATAAGACTTTCCTTATAAAAATCACGAGATGCTTATGCTATATTTTGTAAAATGCGACTAGAAAAAGACAACAATGTACTGTTAATAAATAATACATTCAATAACAAAGTTATCTTTGCTATTGAGAGACATCTAAACATTTTGGGGTACAGTCACCATAACCACCTGAAAAAAGAGACATTCTTTAAGGGAGCACTTCATATTACTTGAAAATCAACAGACTCTATAGACATAATAGAAAATACATTATTGCCGAGCAAAAAAAGGTAACCCCTTAATCCTCGTAACAGTGTTAGCCATCAGCAAACATTTGCTACATTGGAAAGAAGTAGACTGAAGTCCTAATCACAAGACTCTAAACAACAATACATTTTGCAATGTTTAACACACTCCACACGATACCTTTGCCCCTGAGCGTGCCGAAATGAAGGTGATTCAAGGAGACACTTACCCAAGCGTTCACGTCATTTTGACACAACATCCAGCCTGTAAAGCTCACATACATCATAAATGATACAATAAATATTACATTTCAGTCAGTGGAAATAAGATGAATCCATGGAATTACACAACCTCAGAGGCATAGAAGTTTGCTTTTCCGCTTTAAAATCACCTTAAGACATCGAACTATTACATTACCATCACACCTCTCAATAAACCGGGCAAGATAAGAAGGAATAGAAATCAAAGTACTGGTATGATGCAAAGGTAAAAAAACAATCAGTCAGCACTAAGTCCCAATGACATTTTCCATGAATACTTCAAGCAGGCAAATGCAAAATTAATAATCAATCTTGAAAAATCTTTGCCCGGCCCATTCCTGTTCCTAGACAAACTCAAAACTGGAGCTGCACCTGTATATGCGCGTGTGCGCACTTACAACAAATGGAAGTGAGCTTGCTCTACTTTTACTTTGGTTTCCAGCCATAAACGAGTAGCAAATTGTACCAAAACACATTCACCTATTTCCTGGCTCAGGAACGGACTATTGAGGTCTATGGACTAGAAACACACGATATGGAATAGTGACCACGTCAGACCCGCCTCCCACCCAATGAAGCCCTCATGAGCCCCAGTCCGGGAAGCAGCCTGACCTGTCTCTATCATAATGATAAAGCTTACGTTACCAGAATCTGCATCCTGGTCATGAAAAGGGAGACAGATGAAAGAGGTTTACTGCATAAAAATCACCAGAAGGATCTTCTCCTTTTCATTTCACTTTTCAGTATCTTCACAACACAAGGCTCGTACCAGCGATCCAGCCCATCGACACAACATTAAAGAGAGACCGCATGCAATCTTTTACATTCATCATCACACGCATGCTATATTCCACAGTTCATTATCAAAGCAATGCACCAGTCTATAAAAATATCACAGCTAGGCACCTTTAGGTTCCTTCGTATCTTTGTTTGTTTTTCGCTTGAGCTTTCAGAAAGAGTGAAATGAAATCAGTATTGACACAGATTGAAGCAAATTACATTGCATGCGGAAGAAAAAGAACAATCTAAAAGGCCTTAAAATTACACATAAACATATAATTTCTGTGTCACAATGTACTTTAGAGCTGGAAATGAAAATGACTATAAGATTTCACCTGCTAACTCAGAAATCCATGTTCTTCCTTAAATACCTATAAAAATCTCACCGATCCAGGTTTCTAACTGAAAATAGGACACCCATCTATCCAAAATTTGGGGTGCAAATCAGGGTTTTCAGCAAACTATCTGCAAATGGACCTTCTTGATCTTGGCCACCTGCAAGTGGCTAAGGTAAGAGAGGACAGCAGCAGGCCTGGCGATAAGCCCAGGCATGGGGTGACATAACCCTGCCCAAGATGTCCCCCAAGGGGGCTATTTCTAGGACCCCAACCTGGCCATCAAGATCACCCTTCCAAGAGTGCTAGGAGGTCCCACCGGGGCCTGTGCTCCCAAGCTTCTGCTACAGCCCCATGAGGTTCAGGATCCATGGCCAGGTCCCCAGTATGGATGCTCGGATTGACACAAGACAAGACCCAGGCAACAGTAATTAATGTCTCATTTTTTGACCCAGAAAGATGTCCCTCAAGGAGAAGATAAACCTCCTTCATTGAAGATGCAGGCTACTAGTACATGCCCCAGGGTAACAGACACTTTAAGAAGCACAATTCCTGCACGTTACACACGGTGCTAATTCAGGTACTGGCCGCGCACAAGACAAACTAATTCACAGGTGAAAAAATATGGAAAAATGCTCTCAGATAGTAAGCTCTATACAGGTGTTCTGCACATTTAGAGATAGGACGTTATCTTGCCTGTCTATGTGGTACACATTTTGTACAAGAATCAGTGAAATAATTGCAGAGAAAGATGCAAACAAAAGAAGAAACAAGAAAGAATGAGGGTGAGTGGAAAAGAACAGAAGCCACAAAGTCAGAAAACAGCTAGAATAATACTGATTGGAGTTGTTTATTTCCTTGTCTGTGTTAGCAACTGTCCCGAGGCATACGATGAAAATGAAAAATATTTTCTCATCCCTTAGAATAGGCAACTATTAAGGTTTATTAAAGATTCCTTATTTTTCATTTCAATTGAAAGCAATTTTGGAAATGAATTTGTATTTTACTGATGTCTGATTGACTATGAAAGCACTAAAGATTATTGCCAAGATTCAAAATTTAACAGCATGCAACTTAGGGTAGAATCAAATGATGCTTATAGCCAGACTGGGTTTTATGAAAGTCAGAATAATTTTCACTTCTTAAAGAGCTTGTCAAGACTTCATCATCTTTCATCACATGCAGTGTCCCAAAAGGAGATACTGTGCACACGTAGCAAGAACCTAAGTTTTTAATATGGTCAGCATCTGAGATTAGAATAGAGCCTTAGAAATAAAATTCCAGGAAAACAAAAAATCTGATAAAAACACCAATTTGATTGATTTGATTTGAATTTGATTTGAATGATTTGATTTCAGACTGTGATACCTTAGTGCAGCAGATGCTTGAAACTTAGTAAGCCACCAACCTTACAATAACAACTAACTAGCATGAAGTATAAATGATCTGTGCTTGTAGAAAAAAAAACAGCAGCTTGCAGAATAAGCATCTTTAACTAGGTAGCTTAATCTAGGACTACTTAAAAAATATATTAAAATTTTCATAGGATGAATTCCCTCAGATTTGTGAATGGACTGTGGATCCAAATCCATTTAATTTTATCAACAGAAGTCAGAACACAAGAGGAGAACTGATTTTGGCTAATACATTGAAGGTCTGGGTAGAGAAAAAACTTTATTTTTTCCGTTAAAATGCATGACTATTCCCTTCCTTTAACAGCTATGCATTCTTTGCATTTATTGTACTTAGTAACAGCAGGTTTGATTTTAACATGGTAGCATAAATTCCATTCATTAAAATGGTTTATTCATTTGCTTGTCTTCACTGTTGAAAGCAGTTAAACCTTTATATTTTAGAGCATTTTTGCTTCTTCACATTACTTTCCAAACACAAATTAACTAATTCTCCAAACACCTCTGAGCGAGATAAATATTATCAGTATTTACTGGGTAAAGAAACTGCAGTACGAAGAAAGAGATGAAACCTTCTGGGAGAAGTGGTGTCAGAAATAAGAAAATCACCTCTGATTCAGAGTTAACACAGCGTGAGCAGTGCCAGGAGGCCATGAAATACTGCACACAAGCAGGATCACGCTCAGTATTAATAAATCCAAAGCGGTTCATGTTTCTTTTCTTTACGGTTTTAGATTTAGAGCCTGGAGAAAACTTCACTGAAGTTCAGAAGAAAAAAATAAACAGAAAGTACCAGACCTTAAACAGCTTGTGAACTTAGCTGCTTTCTCCCCACTGCAAGTACTGCAAGAACAAGGGGAAGGGAGGAGAAAGAACAGAGACCTACTGTTGCTTAATAACTTTAAGCAAAGCATTTAGCAAAGCATTTAAATTTACTCTTATATTCCCTTCTGATCTTTGCCTAGTTCTTCAGACACTATTACTAAATGGCAGTAGGTAAACAGTAATAGACTTCAAAAGAAGATCAGAACCTCTCTCCTTTTCTATTTTTTTGCTTGTTTTTCCTTTTAGACTACGCTTGGAATGTGACTTTTATGTGTGCAGACTTTGCACGGCGCAGTCTGCAACTGGCAGTTGTGCCGAAGCACAGACTTGCATACAAATCTAGACATACCCGATAACTTGAAACCATACTTCTTAGCATACAGATTGTTCATGGTCTTGGTGTCTTTCGGCAAGAAATGAGATCATTTCTGACACACAAGATTTATGTGATTTTTTCCAGTAAATGATTTTTTATAAAAACCCTGGAAGTTACTAATCAGTGTTTGAGTTAAAATGTTTGAATTTCAAAGCTCAGTTCCGCTCTCAGTATATCCAAGTACAGCCAATTCCTCCAAAACCAGTCAACGCATGCTCTTCAGGACCACAATCCATACTTTTCCACCATTCCCAGCATAGGCGCCCACACGGGACTAGCAAACACCGCTCAGGACAGGTGAGACAGTAACCAGCAGAGCTGTGGGTAAAAGGTCTTTTCCTGTAACCGGGGGTGCAGCAGTTCTGTGTCACCTGCTGAGACCCCCGCATTGCAGAGGCAGCCGTGAGCTCACAGGCGGGCGGCAGCCTTGACGGACGCCTCCGAAAGAGCATTCCCCTGAAAACTAGGTAACGTCTGTCAGTTTTGCTCCGCATACTAAAAGGGTATCCAAAAAGGAACCTTCTCCTCTTGAAAAAAAAAAAAGAGGAGTATTTATTTTCACTGCATATAGGGATTATAAATAAAGGTTTCAAGCGTTTTCTCCGGAAATAATACATGCAGACGGAAAAAGGGATGGGGTTGTGGCACTCCTGCAGCATGCCGAGATGCTGCTTCAAATCCTTTGCATATCTGATGTTTAGCAGGGACTTGAATCAGGGCCTCAGTACTGCAAGCAGTATTACTCAAGCCACACTCTCTTTTCCTCCGAGTATCTTTTTTTTTCCATGAAAATGTTTCCTTTACTACAAAAGTAATCAAACAGTAACAAAGTGTCGCAGGGAATGTCTAAATTCCCCAACTTCTGGCTTAGTTTAAAGTATTCCATGAAGCTGTGTGACTCCCTTCCTGTAAGCTGCAAAGATAATGATACAGCCCATTTTTGCTATGGAGCCCGTCTGAGGCAAACAATCCTTTGAATGTACAATTAGACATCAATGAGAACTGTTCAAAACCTTCTTGCATGTTTTATTCAACAATGTCTTGTTCATAAAGCCAGGGAACATTTATTTCTGGCGTTACTTTCTCATAGCTCCCTTTAGACTCAACAACTGTTAAATCTAGTTTAAGAGTAAGAAAAAAAAGCAGCCTGACTTGAAAGGTGAAAACACCAAATAAACCAGAAAACGCTGCGTGCTCTGACCGTGAAGCTCCCCTTGCCTTAGCGGCACCAAGGGCATAAATACGCAGCTCAACAGAAAGCTGAGCAACTTCAGCACAGCAGGGAGCACATGGAAATTATTTTAAGATGCAGTTTTAATAGGCCTTTTTGAGATTTGCTGGAGCTGGAAAGCAATTCAGGGCAAGAAATGCTCGGGGAAAAACCCCACCAGAATGTGCCCAGGCAAACCGCATGAGCCGGCGCGCTCACGCTTGTGTCCGGCCCTTTGCAGGGGAATCCTGCAGCCAAAGCCCGGGTTTTCACAGCCCCAGGGGACACCCGCGCGTGCAGTCCATGTCCAAAAAAAAACCATAAATCACCACGTGTCTCTCTCCTCCGACAGCCGAGGGAATCTACGCAACAACTTCTAATTAAGAACACAATTTCTCTTTGAGCTGGAGAGAGAGGGAGATTCGTTTTTAATCATGCATTGAGCTGAAGAGGCTGAATACACTAGGGCTCAGTGTGCTGTAATAAAAACGGAAGAAAACAAAGAATGAGAGACGAGTAAGCAACCGCCTCACTCATCGCTGCTGCTGAGGAAGTATCGGCCTGGGAGACCAGGGGAAGCCTCCTGTCGGTATTTGTGTTTCCTTTAAACAAACGTGCCAGCAGGGCTTTAATCAATTGTGCGGTTTATGAACTACCAAAAAGTCAAGCATTTGGCAGATTCCAAGTGACAACATTTGGGAACTCAAGGAAACAGAAGTTATTTTAAAGCAATTGCTATGAAAAATGCAGCCTTCTTCCAGCTTTTTTTGGTCTTCAGTGATGGAATTATCAAAACCGAAAGGAAGTCCTTTTGGATTTGGCAATAGCTTTTGTTGGATTTATCAATCACTTTAGAAGAAAAGACGGTTCAGAAAGGCAGAGTGTATTAGCTTCCTCGTAGCTGATTTTTTGAATCACACTTACAACCCCAAGGGGGATGCTCATAAGAAAGGAGAGGGAAGAGAAATCCTTTATTGTCACCTCATACAAACGCAGGGGATCTCAGAGGGAGATCTGATGAGAGCAAAAACATTAGGAGCAAGGAGGTCATGGCACATTAGGGTAGCCACCGTTCTCAGAGTTGCTACTGCACATTCATTAAACAAGGGACCAAAGACTCATGGATGAGGTCTGCTGAATTTTGTTTCCCAGGAAGTCTCAACACATGGAAATCCCATCAAACACTTCACGAAGATGGTGGTGGCTCAGGATAATAAATTGGTCAGACCATTTATATATGTTTTGGGGGTGAATGCAAGGACAGAAGAGACAGTAAAGAAGGATTTTTCATCATCATTCGTCATTCTGATCTCTCTGTTTAATCAGTTTTCCTCCTCATAGCCATAGCTGTCATCACATTTTGCTTTGCTGCCATTCTGCAGGGAACCGTAAGTAGCTCATAGGTAGTCCATTTTCACAGTCACTACCCAAAGAAAACATCCAACAGTTGCTTGCAATTTGTTGCGCTACTGATTCGATTTTGAATTTTTTAAGCATCATCCAGCTCTTCAAGAACCATTTGTCTTTTATGCTGCTTGGATTTCCAGTACCTACGTATCTTGGAAGCTGAAGGGAAGAACCAAGGCAGGCAACAAACTGGTGAGACATTCACCTTCATCATCTTCACTTCTAGATCAAGTTTCCTCACTCCTGTTCTCATTGTTAATCATAGGAAGGGGTGACCCAGACACTAAACCAGATGTCCATGCACAGAGCGAAGGGTTGCATGTAACTACCACACAGTGCAAACACAGTATAGAAAAGCAGATGCCTTGCTCAGTTCCACCTTTCACGGAGGCATAAACCCAACAGCGCACGTTATGACACCATCTCGATGAAGCTAACCAAACGTAGTCACGTCAACAAAATTCCTAATACTTCTATGTTCTACAAAAGTAAGGCTGTAGCAACGACTTGTTGATTCAGCCTGAATTTGACACCTTTCAGAAAAATATATCATTCATGAATAAGGGTCCTTAGAATTATAAAAGATCTGTGGCAATTTATAAACGCTTTTATTGTCACGATTAACCCCCCTCCTCCATGATTTTATTTTGCAGGCTCCCAATTAATTGTCTGTTTTAGAAGGGGCTCCACAGGATTCATAAGGAAGAGAAATGAGAAGTTTTATGTTGTTTTGGCACAAGTTCACACATTGGTCCTGATTTACTCAAAAGTTTATAAATATCTAAAAAGATTATACCTGGAATGATTTCAGTGACGACTATCTTCCAGGGATCCGTTGTAAAGGAATTTTCATTCATTCTACTTACAATCTAGGAGCAGTATTTCCTATGCAGAGCAACGATTTTAGTGTTTATGCACTCTGTCACATCAATGACAAAATTAATACTCAAGTACATTAACAAGTGTGCCGGCAAGTCTGAGATCAGTTTCACGGGAGATGAATTGCAGCAGTTTTCACCCTGGCAAAGATTTAATTACACTAGCCGAGAAATTCAGGGACTGGCAGTAGAAATAGAGAAGCTGGAGCCATGAATTTCCCTTACAAAATAAACATTAAGATTTCAATTCATGCGAAGGAAAACAGCAACACAAGCGCTGCGGTTTGATCGAGGACCTTGCTACCTAAACAGCTGTGCTGTGCACAACTGCTCTGTGACCAATCAGTAGGGATGGATACGATGGATCGATGGATATAACCGCTCTGTCCAAAGTTTGTCATGACCATGAGATGCTCCTTTCTCATGGTCAGCCTCCTCGATGAGATTGCACCCACGTTTAAGCAGAAGAACGGTCCCATCTTACGGTGCGGCCTCCTTCCCAAAGAGGAAGACGACTTTGCCTGCACCCTGTATTTCACGCCAGTGGTCCTACACCTGCATCCCACTGCTCCAGAACACGGACAAGGCAAGCTTTACGGCATGTGCAGCAGAACAGACACAGCCTGTTTCCTCAGGGATTTTTGTCACAGAGCTGCCACTGACGTGTCCCCAGCTTTTTTTCCTTTTTACTATCATTGCTCTTTCCACAAAAGACTTTCAGGGCTCTCCTGTGTCCCTTTCTTCTTGCTGGGCAAAAGGCCAGTACGTCTGTGTGGACTGACAAGTCAGCCAACTTGTGCAGTTTTCTGCAGAGCTCACACTGCTGAGTCTTTACCTCTAACGGGGAAATTAGTTTTGTTTCCTTCCCCAAGCTGCCTGTTTTCTTGGAATTTATGGGAAGTTATTTAACTTTAAAACTCTGCCAGTCCTGTCCAATGTAGTTGCCTTTGTAAGATCCAGTTATATTCCCCCTAGACAAATGTGAATAGAGCCAGAATTGTCTTCTGACACTAGTCACATGTATCACACATAGCTTGGGCTTCTTCTAGCCCCTCATTTTTTTGAAAATGATCTCCTTGCAAACTTTAGGATTTGGGACATCAAAAAGGACTCTGAAAGACCACAGGCTACAGCTTCAGTCTGCTTCAGTCATACAAAGAGGGAGAACATAACATTTCCAGATCCCCAGGGCACTGGTTGAAAGCAAGACAGACATTATGAAATACTGTATTGTTTTTTCCTAGGAAAAATACTTGTTTTCTCTTTTATTTTTTTGTCTAACCAGGTTATCTTCCCAGCACATGGGAGAAAGGATTTTCCAAATACCAAACAGGGCCATTTTTTTCCCCTACTCTCCTCATTCCCAAGGAAATGCTGGTGTCCTCTCAAAGCCACTTTAACAAATCAGATTTTGAGTAGTGCTCTCATAAATAACGTCTTCTTTAAAGCATTAAAAAGTGCAAAACTTGGCATGTACAATGAAAACCACGCGGTCATCTGTTGTTGTCCAAGAAAGGCAGATCAGTAAAAACCTGCTGTGACAAGCAGTAGAGAAAACGCCTCAGTTTCAGATCCTCCCTCACTGAGTACCCACACTGTAAGACAACAAACAACGCAAGTGAAAGCATTAGCTGATGAAGCAATATTCCAGCAGCACGTGGAGAGCTCCTTTTAAAAAATACAGACAAAAATAAAACGGTTTATAGAAGGACATTCAGATTTTATCAGACCAATCTCTAAAAACACCATTTAATCCAAATCTCCACTTTACAGTTTAGAACTGCACTGTAAATCCATGGAACAATGCCCATTTGATGTTTGGAAAATTAATTTCTAGAAAGAAGATTTTATTCTGAAAGGCTTTAAAAGCAAAAATCCTTTTTTTTTTTTTTTTCCCCAGTGCCTTACATTGATATCTGAATTATTCATATTTAAAGAAGAGCCAAGGTTTCTTGTTTTTTTTTAATGATATCTCTGTAATTGGTAGCTGGCATTCTACAAAGAGAGAGGTTGTCAACATATGATAGGACACATTCTCCAAAATCTTAGCACTTTGGAGCTAAAACAGGTAGCACAGGAAATCATCGTGGAAACCTGATAACAGTTTTGTTGTTTCAAGAGCAGGACTAGAATTTCAGCTACTAATGATGGAGGCATGAAAAGGGAACACTAATCTGGATTCAAGAGTTACCAGTGATAACATCTTCCAGCAGAAACTGCACTGTAGACTAAACTAGTCTCTTCTTGTCCTACAGTGCTAAACAAATAAACAAGAAGATTTCTCATTTACATGGCAAGAGAATCATCTGTTCTCCAAGTAATAACCCAAAATAAAACAGTCCTTTAGGCACTGCACTTACTAGAGCAGCCTAAGTGAAATGTATACACTTACATAATTCACTGATTGCAAAGAGAATTACTGCATTACATAAGCGCTTACCATTTTCTTTTTTTCTCTCTTTTTTTCTTGCTGGCTATGTAGATTTTGAGTGCTCCCAGAGGCTGTTTTATTTTTCAGACTTTCTTTGACCAGAGACAATCTTGCAAGAGAAGTACAAGTCTTTAAGGCTAACATTACAATCCAAACAGAAGAAGAGCTAGTCACACAAAGAGAAAGGATTTTCAACACATTTTAAATGACACTTACATTCATTTCTGCAGTTTTTCTGCTATAAGCAAATGAAGAACCTCCTTCTGCTTTCCACTGAACAACTCATATCCCCTTGATAGTCAACGAGCGTCTGGAGTCCACATGAATACAGAATTAATCCCAAAGGCTGGACAGCAAAACAGGTCAGCAGCAATCTCTACTGCAAGTCCATGTAGAAACCTTGTAACAGATCAACTTAAACTAGGGTGCATTTAATGATTTTTTTTTAACTTTTATTTTCAACACAGTTTCCCTCAGCCAGCTCTTGCCCGTGATACAGAATTAGCCTAACTACATGTGCAATGACCTAAACTACTCTGATAGTTTCTACAACAGGCAGGTCTATCCCTGCTCAATAGCAGGACATTCCCAAGACATTTTCCTACCAGATTCTCAGCACCCTTAATTCTCCCCAGAGTTGCTGGAGCAGCTGAGGATACTCAGCTCTTGTGGCTGTCAAGCTCTTCCTTCCTTTCCCCCACCAAAGAAAGAAGGAAAAAAGAAAGAAAGAGGAAAAAAAGAAAATAAGGAGGAAACAACACACGGTCCTACACACACACACACACACACACACACACACACACACACACACACACGTAGAGAGAAAAAAAGGAAAAGGGTAAGAAAGTTGTATGAGGTGCCAATCTGGAATGAAATGTATTTTTGAACAGACAGTCATATTTGGCACTGTCAGCAAAAGCTCATGGGCGGCCCTGTTTCTCTCTGAGTCTTAATGCCCTTTTACATTGGTCACTTAAAAACACCACCCAGAAAGTTCCGCTGTGTCATTTTTGACGTTATTTTCACAATACGGCTGAATGGACTCCATGGAGAGATTCTTTTCCCCTCACCCCAGTTTCGTAAAACACTGTACATTAAGGATGTTTTCCGTTTGGCCTTCAAGTAGTATTTTTATGGTCCATGCAAATCCACAAATCCATGATTACTCTTCCCTTTAGAAAGGATCAACAGAAAACAGAGCCCTCTTTCTGGTGGACAGGAAAAGTAAAAACTATGGGGTCTCCCAGCCGACCCCTCCAATCCTTAGGTAGCAGAGTGGATCAAAGGGTCCTCGCACTGTTCCAGCTGCATTCTCAGGACACCGCTTTTATGAAGAAACCAGAGCTGTAGAAACTCCTCCGGCATGGCGTGGAATCCGGAATCGGGCAAGACATTGTCATAGTAGTGATGGCTGATGAACTTCCCACGCAGGTCCACCGAGAAGGGCCAGAAGCCGTAAATCGTGACTTCCTCACACAGGCCGAGGGCAGCACTGACCAGGAAGAGTCCCGTGGAAAGGCGCTTGGCGTGGATGCCTTTGCTCTTCCAGAACTTGCCAATGTCACGCAGGAAGTTGGGGTTGGCGAAAAGCACCCTCTGCTTGGCACCAAAGTCCTGCAGGGTATAGTAGACGCGGAGGGAGGGCCCTGTCCCTGTCTTCATGGAGAAGGCTGGCATGTAGATATAGCTGTGGTTATAGACTTTGACGCTGTCCACAAACGCTTTTCTGGACCAAAGCAGATTCTGGAACCTGGAAAACACCAAAGAAAAGCACACTGCTCACATACAGGTTCTTCCGCTCCTGTCCGTATCCACCAAAAAGCTGTTCTTCCTACATACACTTAAAACTAAGCGCAGGCTTTTGCTGAGCCCAGAGAAACTCCTGATAAACTTCTCTCTGTTTGACACTGCCTTTCTTCTAAAAACATAAACTCAAAGAAACAGTTGAAAACTAAGTCCAAAACCCAAAATGTTTCTGATTTCATCTCATCAAAAAGAACCCAAAGGAACACTGACAATTTCCCGGGAAATCAATAATCTTTGGTGACAGTTTTCTTTTTCTTAAAAATCCAGCTTACTTTGGAGGGCACAGAAGTCTTTGAAAGATACTTTGAAAGTCCACATTATTCTTATTTTTTAAAAGTATATTAAAAATGACCCAAACTACATTCTGAACAACAATACTGAGAAATATTTAGATATGAATATCAGTTTTATGTAACTTCCAAGACATTTGTTTTGATCATGCAATTTTAATGACTTTTTCTGTGTTAAGTTACATGATCATCACAGTTAATTCTCATTCTGGAACTGAGGAAAATCTCAAAGAACATCTTTCTTACCAACGAGGAAAACAGTCATTAACTGATATCTATTTTATCCCTGACTTTAGACCCATATATTACTTCAAAAACAGTATTTTATCAAAAATATAACCTTTCCATGCCATACACTTCTGGATGTGCCAAGACAAATGAGATATCTGGCAGGAAATTCTAGGTGATTTACACAGCCCTTATGTTTATCACATTGCATTAGATGATACTGATATAAAGGTCCGTCACACATAAAATTCAGTACCTAAACTGTGACCCTATTAAATAACAGGAGTCACCTGCTTGTCTTAAGGTTATGGAGCGTTTTGGAGGACGCTTTTCCATGAAAAAATCATAGTGATTTGCTCTCGAGAGCCTGCTTTCTTTTTAAAGTCTGAGAAACCTTCACAGCACCCATACACTTCAGCACGCACGCAAAAAATATGACTTTATTTCTGCACAGTCCTCACATTGACTCCTTTCCTACCAGCTGGGTTGCTCTGCCACACATGAGCCCTAATACTTTCTCAGTTCACGACTATCGGTCTTGTTTTTGCTGCTCCATCTTCTCTCTCAGTTTCTCATAGCTCAGGCTCATATACGTGTCATGACTGATTTCATAGTCATACAGCAAAAGAGTCAGAAGCAGCAAGCTGAGACACTGAATTTTTATTTTCCTCTCTCTGCCACAGGCAGAGAGAGAGGTAAGAGAATATCTTTTTCAAAGGACTATGAAGAGATCAATTTTATGTATAAACTTCTTGGAAACAAGAATAGAATAATCACGTGCACAGCAAGATACACGGATTTGAACACGACGCAATGTGACCTGAAGAAGCAACAGAAAAGATTTCAGCTGAAACAACTGCCAACAAAAAATACAGCTACAGCAACATCCAAAGGTCTCACGAACATGCATCAGCATCACAAAGTCTTTGTTCTGGCAGAAAACTTAAGGTGTTCCAAACAAATTGAAAGATTTTGTTGACATTTTCAGAACACAATCTTTGGTTTCTGATTTGCTACGAGTTTCTTTCAAAACTTCCTTCAGGTTCTTTTCCAAAAATACATACCAAAAAGACACTCAAAGAAAACTCATGGGAATGGGGAAGTAAACCATTCTGTTCAAACTGGAACAAATTTGAATTCCCTGTGAATTGAAATTTGGTTTTAGGTATTTTGTTTCAAATTGACTTGAAGGGAAAGCAAAGTGCATCCTTTTTTTTCTTTTTATGTTAAGAGTTCTCCAACTGCTAGAGACCTGCTCCTACTGCACCGTGCTATTTGCTAGTAGCAAATACACAAAGCCACTGACATCCAAACAAGAAATCAATTCAGTCTGAATATACAAAATACAACAACAAAAATCATTTTGAAGCTTATTATATTTGGCATTTTTCTCTCTAGAAATAGCCAGGGCACATAGTTTAAAGTAGCAGGTCAGCCAAGAGCCAAGTGCCCTGGCTGAATTTCATAACCTAGTGGTATCTTCTTGTGCAAGGCCTCTCACTTATTACCATTAGACCTTCAACTAAGTTCCCCAAAACCATCTTTACAGTTTTTTCTTCCTAAAGATCCCTGGAGGAGGACCAGCTGCTGGTTCTGTACCTGGTTGTCAGGAATAGGAATTGAGGCTCTTGACCTCCTGCTTGAATCAAAATCGCTCCATTTTGATCAGAACACAGTCACTAAAGGAGGCAAAAATCTCTCCCTTGATACTGGCAATATTCACCTGGGAGCAAAAAGTTTCAGTATCCAAACCCTGTTCCAAAGACTGTCTAGTTGTTTATAAAGCTCAATAAGATCAGCAGCGGCCTTTCAGAGCACCTCTCTCCCGATAACTTGGGGTATCCACTGGGAGATGTGAGTTCAAACTTCCTTTCAGAGAAATGGGAACCTGAACACATGGGATGGGGATGGTGGGATCCTTGACAGATGGGGGTCCTTGCACATAGGATGCGGGGAAGACAGAGGCAGCTCCTCCTCTGACAGCGCAGGCAGCCAGTTTTACCATGTTCTTTCCCACTCACAGCTAATTAACAAATTTCAACTTCATTTGGCAAATAGATGTGTTTATTCTAAACCTGCGTTTTTCAGCAAATTTACTACTCACAGAAAAAAATAGAGTTCTAGGATGAATTCATTAAAGATGCTCAGATGTGGCCACGAAGGGAGAGGGCCTGGCTCTGCATATTCATGTGCTATTGTTGCCACAGCACATTTACATTTCATTTAGATGAATCCCTCCAAATGCCTCACAAGTATGAAGAAGCACATGGTGCTGCGACGATAATGCTGATTAGGAAGGACTTCATGCAGAAGGGGTAACATTTGTCATGTTTTTGCAAATTTTTCTTCAGAAGCATCACTTCATGGACACCAGTGTCTCATTCAAATGGTATGGATCACAGTGTCATTAGGCATCATGCCCAGTTCAACAGATGGGCATTATACAGGTGGCCAGGAGCCCATGTAGAAGCGTAAAACATGCTGATTATGGCTGGTCTGACAGCCTGAAACAACCAAAAAGCTGCTGTCCATCCTGTGCTCCTCAGGAGGGGAGATATTAGAAGCAAATGAAATGCCCTGTTCCTGGGTTGTAAAAGCAGGAACCCTGGCCAGCTCTCTGACATTTTCACACGGACTCCTTAGAAGGCTGCTGGGTAACCCGGGGACAAACACTACCCAAGAGCAGATTTCTAGGAGTCACACTTGAAGCTCAAGAGTATCTCCCAATCCAGAAGGGGGTGCTGCAGGCAAAGCCATTCCAGTTGTAGCTTTGGGTGGGACAACCCTTCCCGGGAGAGTGCAAGGACACTACTCCATGCCCAACAGAGAGACAGGGAGGTCTTTTCCTCAGCATCTGATGAGCTCAGTAGCACATGCATGAGTGTGTGGATATTGCCTCTTCCTGCGTGCCCCAGCATAAATGCTGGTAGAGTCTGTGTGTTCAGATGGGCACCAAGACCTTCCCTCCTGCAGGGCCTTTGAATAAGGAGCGGCTGGGTGCTAGTTAGTGCTTGCCTGGACCTACCTGTCTCACTTTGAATGTTCTGCCACTCTCAATAGCACCACAGCTCAGTGGTTCATCCCTGCTCAAGAGGCTTCAAAAGAAACCCAGCAAATCATCCAGCCCCTTGTGCAAGAGTGTGTCTCAGACCAGATTCTCTGTCAACCCCATTCTGAGCAAGAAGTGCATTCAGAATCATCCTTGGACCTTCTGCTCATACCAACAATTTCCTATGGTGGGTTGTCAGCACTTAGTTAAAACTGGAGCTGGAATCTCCCAAGCCCCAAGCAGCTCCTGAGAAACTCCATGAGGTGCTTAAGAATTTGCAGTTGTGTCTCCCAGCGCCCGGAGAGCAGCCCAGAGAGGCTGCGAAGGCTCGGACTGCCAGCAAAAGCAAATCACAGCCTGTTCAGTCGGGGCGTTTCGCTCCAGCTACACTCACTAATGGACAGTGAGTGAATAACGCCATCAGCAACGTATTTTTCCTGTCAGGTCCCATATGACAGATCAACTGAAAAAGCACACAGTCTTCAATGGGCATATGCAGGCATAACTGCACAGATATCAGAGAAATAAAATCCTTTATACTAGCTGTAGAGTTCTCTCAAATGCCGCATTCCTGTGCTTTTTCAGAGAGAATTATGCATCCCAGAGAAAACTGCTAGAGACAGTACATTGCCACAGCAGTACAATCAAAGCCTTAAGAGCATTAAGTGTTTTGGGTTTTGTCTTTAATCTGTCTTTAATGTTCTTATTGCTGTTCTCTAGCAGATATTTGGGATAGAACTGTTCTCTGGTACTAGGAGATGCCTTCCGGTAACCACAAAGATCTCACTGCAGTGATATTGAGCTAACCCACTCGCAGATAATAAAGGCAGCATTTTCTTGCATCTCCGTTTCTCTTTGATCTCCCTAGAGAGTCACTATCTCATGCTTATGATGATATCCCAGTCACTTGCTGTGTTGGCATCTGCAAAGTCACAAGTTCAGCATTCCGGATTAATTGCAAGATGACTTTCCACAAAAAGAACGATTGAGTAAAGAGGGTAGCAGCTCGGATGCCAAAGAAATAGTGTATTATTCCAAAATAAAGACAAGTGAAGCTTGGGGGAATAAAACACAAGGCACATAAAGACTTATGTATTTGTCCACATAGCAAAGGATAACTTTATAAAAAATTATCTAGATAATTTAATGTCAGCATTAGCCAAGAATGATTTAGCAATTCGCTGCGGCTGTTGGAATGGGCTTGCAGCTGGAGTCACAACCAGTCGGCTTGCAACCGCACGTCTGAAACGTCATTGCTCTGACAGCAGTTTTACTGCGCCGATTCCTCAGCCCTGTGCCTTCAGCTAGCAATACTGTTCTTAATCATTCGTATGACACACTTCCCTGATTATGTCCCCCTCTGGGGCCTGTTTATCCACTGCTACTAAAATACAGACCGTGTCTGGATTAACAGCACGCTAGCTTCCGTGCACTTGTTTCACTAAGTAGGCATTTTTGGCAGGCATTAGGTGCAAGGCAGGCTATTCTGCTTGTCCACAGAAGGAGAAAGAAATGAGCACTTACTTAATATACTATAAATTTAAACCCTTTCTTGTTTTATCCCCGCTTCCAAGTTATAAACAAGTCACTGTTTACTTAGCCTGAGGAAATTTATCTTACTTAAGATTCAGTGATAATCTCATTAGAGGCAATGGCAAAACCAACTCTGATTTCACCAGGCGTAAGCTCAGAGCCTTGAGTAATTTAGAAAGGTACGAAGTGACGTGATCTATCACAAAGACATCTCAGAGAGATCATCAAAATTACTGATGCCAAGCATTCTCCATCAATGCAGGACTCTTATTGCTGTCATCAGCCCCCAGTGCTTGCTCTAATCTCACTTGAGCCTATTTTGGAGCCAGGAATTCTCCCAGGTTTGGCGAAAGCTCATAGCAGTGGTGGAGTGACACAGTCCTCATCTACCTTCTAGGCACCTTTTCAATGGCCTTTTCAAGGTCAAGGATTCACTCCCACAACCTCCAAAGACCCCAAAGCAAAGAAGTCCAGAGGGACTGCAGTCTACCACATCTTCCTCTGCCACTCTGCTTCTTAATTACAGGCTGTCCTTAGCAAATGACCTTCAGAATAATTTAATGCACTTAGGAAGTCCAGGTAAATATTGCAGAGGTAAATGCTAGTCACCACGAAAAACAGCCTCCCTTTATCACTGAATTCAGTATTAATTAGTGGTTTTTTTTAACCTCCATCCATTACTGTTCTTATGCTGTCACGCTGGAAATGCTATATATAGTGTCAAGGGAAAGCTGACTCTCCACTTTTCAGTGGAACACAGAGCTATCCTATACACAGTAGTGATCTGGAAGCAATGACACATTAAAACCAGTGTTCACTGGTATTTTGGGACTGTGTATAATCCCTACTCTGCCAACTCAAATCAGAATGTTTTTAATAGATACTACTTCCAAAAGCACTAGAGCTAAACATCAATTCCTTCTGTTATCTGACAGCTTGAATCTCAGCTTTCGCAAGATGAGCTGTTCATCTAAGTTTGACTCTTTGAAGATGGTGGCTGCTAAAAGTAGAAATAATATAAATGCATAGGCAACACAACATGGTTGCAAGCTACTTGTGCTGTCAAAATGCCTAGTGTTCTTAAACCTTCTCAGTACTGCCCTACCACAGCAGCTCAAAGGCTGGAGGATGCTACAAGAACTAGTGAAATTAGCTAGGGAAAAAAAAAAAAAAAAAAAAAAGGCAGAGAACACAGAACTGCCATTTTTGCCTTTAAAGTTGTTGCCTCCCAGGGAAGTAACAGTGCAGCATTTCCTGCACTTCTAGGTCTTGCACCCACATAAGGTCCAGATGCAGCTCTGGCAAATTGTGCGGTCTCAGGAGATGCCTGCCTGCAACAGCACTGCAGCAAACACAAGGCTGACAAAATTACGCTTTCCTGTCTGTTCATGCTGACCTTAAAACTTCAAACGCTTTGTAACCTAAATATAAAATGTACCCACTGTTCAAAACTGTGAAAGACCTATTCATAGCTGAGAACACTTTCTGGTCTGGTACTAAACCTTTTCGGTCTCCCTTTAATATCATGACCTCCCTGGTGTATCAGTAACTTGCAAATGTCAGGGAAGGTGACATTGGGCTATATCCCCTCTTCACCCTCTTACAGCTCTTTCCAAAGATAATTGAACGGAGAAAGAAAAACAGCAGTGTTTGAACTGAAGGTGTTTTCTTTTTAAAGATGCTATGAGCTACTAAGTGTGTAAACTGAAAAGGAATTATGTAAAAAAGCAGATCCTCTGATAGGCATTATCATATAAACTGCAAGTAAGGCAGGTTGTCTTTTTTCAAGTAAGCACCTAAGAAATGTTTACTTTGTTTTTTAATACAATATATGGACCAATGGTGGGCTCTGAGGTCACGGTACATGGCCTGCACATGTACTGTAAATCCGCATTAATCAACATGAACAACTAAAAGCTTGGTAATAAAAACAGCTGTACAGAGCCCACAGGAACACGAGATGAATCTACAAAATTTAAAACACAGTACTTCAAAATATTTGTTTAGTCTCTTAACCTCTTCATCCCTCTAACCATTTTTTTACCTTGGCACTCCAGTAGCTTCTCCCTAATGATATGGCTGCCTCAATTCCTTTCCCTTTGCCAAAAGCCCTTTGGAAATTCAAACAGTCTTTATCAACAGGATATAGATCATCCATGCTCATGCGCTTGCTGATCTGTTCAAAGAACTCCAAAAGGTTTAAAAGGAAAAATTTCCTTTGGAGTCAAGAGCTCAAGTGTTCACTGTATGTTATATGTAATATATATTATACTATACATAGTCTCTACTAATTTGGCCAGTATGGATATGAGGTTTAAAGGTCTAAATAGCCTTGAACCATTTTGAATGACTGGTGTCTTATTTGACACCTCCAGAGTTCAAGTCCAAAAGCCATTCCAAAGTGGGGAGATGCATTTTGGAAACTAAATTTCAGAATTTCCTACACACATTATGACAGATGAGAGGGTTTCCTGCCCTTTTTTTTGCCTCATACTGTTGATGGAAAGAGGAGCTTTAACTTTTAGTTAGTTGTTTCCCAAAATGCCTTCTGGCCTGGTACATATTTTTTATTTAATATTTAATCAGCCAGAGCTTATAATAACTTCAGTTTCATTTGCTGGCGTCAACTTCCTTTTACCCTTTCTTTTTTTTTTTTGGTATCTCCTAGCACTGTGCTTCTGGTGTGGTGAATCTTCCTTAGGAGATTCAACCATTTTCAGCAGATCTTTCGGATTTATTTTCCAAGGTGATGGTGTTGAATACTGAGAACGCTGTTTAAGCTTCTTTTCAACATGATTAAACTGCCAAGCCTTTCCTCGAGTGTTAGTACAGCATGTACTCAATTTAAATTGCTATAGCTAGAATACACTCCACAAGAAAAGTAAAGTAGAGATAGCAGGAGCGTGCTGGAGCTTTTGCTAATCTCTTAAACTGTTTTGGTACTTGTGACAGCAGTAGACTTCTTTCATCTTTTTTCCCCTCATTAACTTCATTCTAAGGAGTTACCTTTCAAAGAAAACAAAACAAATCAAACAAAAACAAACAAACAAACAAACAAACAAAAAAGAAAGGCGTTTAAGCCCGTGGTAGGAAATATATGCTAGTTGTTAGAATTCAAGTATATTCCTCAAAGGCAGCCAGTGAATGCTCTACAGCCCTATATGCACTGGCTGAGCTAAGTGGAACAGAACATTCTGCTCACCATTTCTCTTAGTTTCCAAATGCCAGAGGAGGGCCAGTGTTATTACATCAAACGCAAACATATTTTTAAAACGCAGTGCTCTTCCTGTGTCATATACTCAAAAGCGCTGTGCCTCTCATTTTTAATAACGCATTGTAATACAAAAGTTGTCCCACTATCTCATATTCTTACATATCAGGCAAGAACATCTGTCTGTCTTCTCTTCACTAACTCAAGGAACAGCCAAGTAACAGAAAGAACAGGACGGAACTTGACGTCATAGGACCCCATAGCCAGGATATTCAGCTGGGCAATAAAATCTCAGATTTCAGCTCTCTGCTGAAGGAAGGCAATCAGTTAAGGCTAATTTTACTTGATATGAAATATCCAATGAACCAGAAGAGAAGACTAAAATAGAGTGACCATCTAAACTGGTGGTGGGATCAAAACTGGTGGTGGGGTCAAGTGGTGGGGTCACCCTTCAGACTCCGCCTGTTCAGTTACATACATCCAAACTATCAATAGAGGACACTGATAGCACTAGTCCAGCCAAGCCTTTGCTTAGCACTGTCTCTTAATAGATGAGAAACAAGAAGTCTAACTCTTCTCAAAGACAAAAAGGCACTAACTTGGACCTGCCACAACTTCAATAACTGAGCTGACCCTTTGCCTCTCACACAAACACGGCCTCTAAAACCAACCTAAATGATGTTCAGCTGAAACCATTTGATTTTGTAGATGGCTTCGGGACAGCTTAAACTAGGTTATGTGGAAACTGCAGTCAGCAAAAACATCCACACAACTTTAGCTTCGTACATTTTTTTTTTTTTAAACACAGGTCTTTGAGCTATCTTTTCTCTCAGAAACACAAACAGTATTAGTTTTACAGATACTCACATAACAAATACTAAGGAAAATGAGTTCCCATCTTCTACAGAATCAAGATTTCTTGCAAATCTAGACAGTGCAGAGAATAAGCTGCTTTTCTCTAATGCTCAGAGCAATTTCACTGAGGTACAGCAGAAATTCTGTCAAAGGACTCCTGACATTCACATTAATGCTAAATGACTTCCACATGCTTTATGCTATTACAGTAAACACCAAAGATGTGAACAAAGATTAAGCCATTATTTTAAACTACTGCTGAATGATCAAAAGAGGAATAAAAGCTACCTATTAGTGGTTTGTCTCCCTGAAGCAGCAGGAAACACATTACCTGAAAGAAAAACTACCGTGAAGCTGCTTATCACTGCCTGGACTCAGCAATGTGGCCGAAGGGTATTCTGGAGTAAGAAGGAAGGGACGGTACAAGGGCTACAGCACAACTCAGAGAGAGGACAACCCAGTGCCCTGAGGGCATCCATTCGACAAGGCTGAAGCATTTTCCAGATAAGGTCAAATCTTAGGTTTGAAAGTAGCTGTAAATGTTGATGCTGTCAAAACCAGGTTAAAGGAAAAATCACACAGGACAAGGAGAAGTCACTACTGCAATCCCATTCTGAGCATGGTATAGAAGCAGTTACACTTCCAGAAGGACTTCAAATGTGAGGAGGCTCATTCAGAGACCAGCTATTTTGGCTGCTATGCCTAGTAGCACAATATACATATTCCCCTGCATCCCCACAGCTAATCAAACACAAAATTAATGGAACTTAGCCTTTTTTTTTTCCACAGACACAAGCCAGCAGACTTCAAAGAGCAATGCTGCAAGACTTGTGTGCTATTGCTGAAGCTTGTTTTATCCAGATAATGATTTGGAAAACAAATACACTTTTCAACCAGCGACACATTTTTATCTGACCTTGCCTCAAGGCCAGCTCTCCCTTCCCTTATGCCACTACTCCAACGAGCCGCAGTGAACGTTCACAAAGACATACAGCTGCTTTGCCAAACCACCTCCCACGCTCCAGCAAATCCAGCCCTTTGCCTGTAACGCCAGCAGGTCCTCCTCGAACTGATACGGCTAGGTGGAAAATCAGACCTTTTCTTCCACCTCCCCCCACATTTGCATTTTTAATTTTGAAAAGGACAACTTGAGGAATGTCACATTTTAAAAGATTTCTCTATTTTGAAAAATACCTCATAATGAAGTAAAAACATGATCATTACGGTCATGTTTTGATATTTTCACTTTACATATTTCCCCTTATTTCAATGTATTTACATAAATTTTTATCAGATGAGTACACAGCTCAGTCTTTATTAGGAGACCCCATATGCTAGATATTTAAAGCCTGAGAACCCCCTAGCACACTGTAATATTCAAGAAGCACACTGTAAACACACGACTAAAGACAATGATATTATCTAGATGCAAAAGAGAGTGGAGGAAATTCATTGAGCACAGCCATTTGCATTCGCAAACCTGAGATGTTTAACGTACCAGAAGAAATCAGAGACGGCAGCAATTGTGCCAAGGCATGAAGTGAGAAAAAGAAAAAAAGAAAGAGAGAGAGCACTGCAAAAACGAAGAAGTTCTGACAGAAAATCCCCTCCGTTCTGTCCCAGCAGCTGCACCCAGTTCCTTTCCCTGATGAATGCAACCACACCTGCACAGTCAAATCATAAACAATTAGTGAATACCAGTTTGCCTAATGAATTTCTATTCAGAAAGGCAGGCAGCAAAATCTGTTCAGTCAATATATGCCAGCCGGTCCCCTGTTCTGCTCTGTTTTTCTCAATCCTGTTCCCTGCAGTCTCAGCCGCTAGAACACTCCACGGGGCAGACGTCCGACCTAGTTCAGCTACAAAATCCCACAGGTCTCTCGGGATAGCAGCACCGCAGTGGATTCCTTCTCAGCACCCTATCTTCAGGTGTTTGCACACAACCCCTTCGTAGGTAGTAAGATGGACATATTTCCTCAATAAACAGGGGAACTGAGACATGTTAGGAACAGAGGACTGCAAGGGATTGCCAAGACTTAGTGTTCCTGCTGCAGAGAAGCCAGCAATCTGCTGTGGGCTTTCTGGCTCACCTAAGACTCCAAAAAGCCATCCACGGAGAAGCCATAAAGGCGCACAGTGAGAAGTTATGTTGGCAAAATGGTTGCGGCTGTCCAGTTGCCAGCACTGTAGGAGATGGCTACTCCAGAAGGCTCTTCAGGAACTTCCATGAACATGTTGTCCAGTGTTCTGTAACCAACATAAAACCTGTAATAAAGAATCAATAGCTACAACTGCTAGATACTAGAGAAAAAGCAGTACGTGCAGCAGAGGTGAAGAACCACCCACATTCTGGCTTTGGCATGAGCCACGTCTGGGCCTGCGGTGGGGAATCTGCAGCAGCACGGGGGGGCAGCCAAGGACCTCTCCTTACAGCTGGTTCTACTCTCCATGAAGAAGCAATGGGCCTTTTGGTGATGCCTCTAGAAGCCCATCCAGGGTCACCGTTGGGAGCCAAGCCGAGCCCTGACCCCTTCACTGCTGCCATGTGCACGCCGGGGGGACTCCGGCTAGCAGAGGCTGCGGCCACGCACAGGCAGAGCTCACAGACGTGAGAGATCAGCAACCCCTACCTGCGACACACAAACCTCCCTAGGGAAGGAATTCCTTGCCATGTTTGAAAACCACTGATGATAAACAACAAACTGCTCGAGCAGTTTGGATCGCACAACAATATTAAAAATATTGTGTTACCATTGTGCACTTCAAAGTATACAGCAATATTTTTAAAAGCTCCTTGGTAACTTAAGAACCTAATTTGTATTAGAAAGCTCCCTGTTTACATTTTCTCTAACATCAGCCTTGGTAATTTACAACTAAACCATAATTTACCAAGAAACCCAGTGCATAAGAATAGTTTAGTATATAAAATAATGGAACAAGCTATTTTCTCATCTTCCTTCATACAAATCCAGCTATTTCAGTGGCAGAAAACCATAAGCATCTGCACTGCTATTTATTTGTTAGGTGGCAGATTATTGGCCACAGTTATCGAAGTAAATATTAACTAAGAGTTCAACTAAATCTAAACACATATTTTGCTACGTCCTTTTCAGTCCTACACTAGCAGAATTCTCCCTGTGCCCCTCATGCCAGTAAATGACCATGTAAGTAAATAAGAACTGCTCAACCTGTTTTTCCACCCAACTCTGCTACTGCTACTAGAATAAAATATGGGGATTCATCTTTCACTTTTAATTCACTCTGGAGAAAATTTTTCCTCCATGAGAATCACATTTTTCTCTGCTCTGTTAAACTGTGCTATGCACACTAACAGTTTGATTTTCGTCAGCCTGCTGCGTCTTCCCAAAGTACCATTTGCTCCTCTCTCGATGGAATGACAGCGTTTGGCAGACTGCTGCTTCCTCTTCCAACAAATCAGCTATTGTGGGGGGAAAAAAAAAAAGATGAAACCAAAAGGAACAATTTCTGCAAATCAGCTTAAATGTTTAAAACTAGCAAGGTGCTCCATATATCCTGAAAATCACCATGCTTCTACTACTGAGATGTTCAAATCAGAAATTAAAGAAAAAGGAAAGAAGGCAGGAGGGTAGAAGGAAGGTTTTAGGGTGGTACATCTCTCATTTAACTAACTATGTAGAAGTTCTTGTCTGTAATATACTCCAGATGGCCAGAAGGCAGAAAACTGCCATGAAAAGCTGATTAAACAAACTTCCTCACTAACAGAATGGCTGAACTTAGTACAAAAGCAGTTTGTGCTACTCTTTGCTGTGCTATCCAAGTAAATCAGAACTAATCTCAACTATTCAGCTTTTCCCCAAAAGGCTTTATATGATACAGAAACTCAGTCCCTAAATTTGAGCTTTTCTAACTTAGCTGGGGACACTCATGGAAAGGAAAACTACCCCTTTACCCTTACGATCAAGTGTGTTTGTTGGTATGAAATGTAAAGACAAAATCAGCTTTACATAGCTAACAAAAAATTGACAATGCATTCCTGAGCTTAAAAATTCACCCAAGAAGCGTGTACAAAAATGATTTATTTATTTAAATTTATTATCTCTTTAGATACAACTAAACTACTCCCATGGAGAACGAAAGCAACTTTCTGTTGCTTTTTCTTCCTGCTAGTTTTGAGAAGCAGAGAAAGAAAGGGAGCAAGACGAGTTTCCTAACATCTCGTGCATCATCAGTTAAGTTGTTTGGTAAGGATTTTGCCCACCTCCCATTCTGACATTTCTGAGGATTGGATCAGAGCTCAGCAGAAATTCATTATGCTTCCAGCAGAGTATCGGAAGAGGAGAACAAGACACAATCGCCAACATTTTTAAATCACGCTCCATGTGCTGTGGATTGCAGGATGCTTTCCTCAAAGGATTTTTTTCAATTTCCAACTGTGCTGAAGTGCTGAAAGAATTTAATGGGCTAAGACAGGATACATGATTTGAAAGACAGGATTAAGCACATATGAATGCCATCTGCACTTGTGCTAAGTCTGGATGGGCACCATCAAGGCAGGGAAAAACGGAGAACCCTGGAGGTTAGTTTGAGTGAAACATAAAAAGGAAACCATTCATCAAGAGCTCTGTGTTTACACGAACAGACGGGTTTTCATTCTTGATAGAAAGTATTTATTTCGAAATATCCTGGTCTCCAACCTCATTTCCGATGCACACTTCCCCTAGCATTCCTTCCCTTCGTGTTAGTCCTGTAGAGGTTTCTGCCTAGACCTCTGGTTATCTTAGTGAACACAAAATATTACTTCCTCTTTCTACTCCAGTCTACATTTTTTCAGCTGCCACTTGTGGGTTTTTTTCCAGTCTTGTTGGAACTATTGCATGAATCTTTCTACACTGGCTGTGCTCCCCTTTCCTTTAATATATATCCATACAGATATGTATTCCAAATATTCCTTCAATAAGCACCTCAGCAAGTAAATTTCATACCATTTTCATCTTTAAAGTTTGTATTATAAAAAAATACTACAGGTTTTTATTTTCTTATAAAATGTTTTAGTTCCTGCACAAACATAAAAATATTTGTATTGTCTGTGGGGAAAAAAAAAAGTTTCAGAATATTTTACTCAACCCTAAACAAAAAGCATTGCCTAAACATGTTGCTCTGCATCTCAGTCTTATTTATTGATTAATCTTAAACACATCTGCCAAGAGACCTTTTGACGCTGAGATGCAACATCATTTCCTAACCTTATTTCTCCTGTCTTCCTCTTTTTGTGTTTGTACTAGGATCTTTTGTCATTTTGGATGCCAACTACTTCAAAATGAAATATTTCTTTATTAGAAAAACTAGTACTGAACTGGGAAGAACTTGTAAACGTTTTTGGAAGAAACTTGCAAAAAAAAAAAAAAAAAAAAAAAAAGTAAGAAACTGCATTTTTCAATGAATAAATTATTTGTCCAAAAATGCACCCCAGGATTATTGGTAAGTTGTAGGCCCATGACCAAGACACAGGACCTGTTTTTTGTAAGGAAACGTGTCAAGTGAAATGGACAGCCATGGATCCAAACTCTACCTCCTGTGCTGAGCAGGGGGATCATTTCCAGGCACTGAAAACCCTTCTAAGGCAGCTACATTCAAAATTACACTCATGATATAGTCATGCTTTGTAACCACAGTGTCAGGAAGTCATAGTTTTGCGCGTAAATGATGAGCATGGTTTCAGAGTTCGGGTCAAAATCAAGCCTTCATCTTTCCTTGTCTACCCATTCGTTTAAAAATCAAGAAAATCATTGTAAAATCGAACAAAAAGTGGCTTAAAGTCCAAGGGCATTGGACTGGACGACAGCCAAAGGGCCTGATCCCACTTCCAGACAGCCCAAAAGCAAAGCTCCTTCAGCATACCTGAACACGCGGCATACATCAAATATAGGTTAAAAAAAAAAAGTCAAAGTGAAGTTATTCTCACTTGACAAAAATGGACTATTAACCCTCCGTATCACTGTCACACCAAGAAACGCACTGGGATGAAGTTATCTAAACTTGACGTGGATTAATTCAGTAGCACCCAGATACCTACATCCCAGGTGAACGCAATTCTGAGATGATATGCAGCAGCTCAGCTTGAGAGACGGCGTTTATCCTCGTAAATTTAAGGGATGATGGATAGGTATATTTTGTACCCGTGGTGCGGGCTGAGCACGTTATGACAGCAATGTGCTCACCAGAAAAGAATGATGCCTCGTCTCGTGCTAGTATCTTACCCAGAATGAGCTGGTTGGGCAACAGAACTGTTGCAAATAACCAGAATTTGCCAGTGCAAACACTGACAGCAGGCAAATCCCCGCACTGGGCTTAAACTGCTGAGATGGCACCCTGTATTGAAGGATTTTAGGCATTTGACACAGTGGTATCACACTAATTCACGACTATGGAAGCGCGTAGTGACAATAAGAGCAGCGGCCCAAGCTCTGTCTATCTGCCCGAGTAACTCTGCTGATGTCACGGCTGACTTCCCTGGGATTACTCTAGATATTTTCTCGTTCAGATGCAATTCGGCCAGCAACAGCGCTCTGTAAAAGACAAAAAGAGATGAGCAATCTCTGGGCCCTTATCCAAGCCTTTTGGAGTCGAGGACAGAAGCCCTGACGAACAGCCGCTTTAGAAGTCCTTCACCTTTATCTGCTCAGACACAGAAGTAAGTATCGGAAGGATGTGCGTAGAGATGTGTGTCAAACAGGGAGACACAGGGGGCATGAAAATAAGCAGGTCCACCATGGGTGCTGTGAAATAAATACCGCGTCTGCAACTGCTGGGACAACCAGAGCCCAGGAGCAGCGGGCTGTGCAGCCCCGGCACAGGTGGTCCGTGCTCAGTGCAAGAACGCGGCACAGGTTTTACCCCCCAAGGCAATGCCTTCCCCGGCAGATGGCCAAGCCGCTTGGATTCTTACTGCTAACACATGGCTTGATCTTCTCAATGTGCCGTTCTCGCTGTGCAAGAAAGCACACGGTGCAAAATTATCTCTACCTTGGAGCACTTTGGGTACGTTATGCAGTAAGGCAGCAGCTTTAGCAGACTAACATCAGCTAGGGGATGCAGATTGTTTAAATTGTTAATTATGTCTTTGTTGAAAAGTCGGGGGTGGGATATAACAAGACCAGCAGAAGGCAAAGACAGAAGCAAATCAAGGTTTACAGAGACAAGGTTTATAGGTTTATATAGGTACAGGCTGAGAAGATGTTCTGAGGGATGCAGCGTAAAAGCAGGACGAGCAGCTTCCCAACAAAACATCAAAAAGCAATGACGTGAAATACATTTTAAAACTAGTGATGCGCAAACCAAAAGGGAGTCATGGGCTGAGTTCAATTAGAGAGAGGGTGAGAAAGATAAAGGTGACCTAAAACCACGCAGGTTTAGGTATAAGTATAAACACTTGTCAAAATTTCTCCATTGGCTCTCCTCCTCTTGGCTCTGGTTCCTGCCCAGAGGTCCCAGATGTTTCAGGGCTTATCCAGACCTTTATATGAGTTTGCCCACAGCTTTTGAGCAAATTCTTTTATCTCTTTCCCATCTCTAATGAACATTAATCTGGACCCTGGAGGCCACTGCTGTATCCATAAACTATATGCTGGAGCACTCAGCTCCATGATCCAGACGTCTCCTGTTTCATTAAACCCAATCAGAGACCCCGCATTCAACAACACAATCAAGAGCAGTAAGTGCTCTTAATATATAGTATTATATATATAGTTCTACAAATGCTGTTCATGATAAATTAATCTCTTTCTCTACTTTTATCACTGTTATCATCCTCAGTAGGCAAGCAGCTACGTCCCAAACATAATCCCTTCAGTGAAAAAGTTACAGTTTACGGTGGAAAATCAAGCACCCACTTATAAACACCATTGAGACGCCAAGCGACACAGAAAAAAAAGCAGCTTATACAACTCTAAGTAATACTCTGCAGAACAGGTGACACTTCTTGTCTTTTTATAGGCCTTTAGAGATACAGCAAGCCCAGGCAGTGATTTCAGCGACAAATTAAACCTGCCAAAATATACAGGGATATGTAAAACACTGTCTTTCGGGAGACTGTGTAAGGGGCTCTTCATAGCAGAGCTTCTCCAACAGCCCAAGTTTGCAGTGCTATAGCAGTATTTTAATTCATACATAGACGCCTCAGTGGTAGGTTAGGTCTCTGTCCTTATCCCAACATTAAATTGTGGTATTCCTCTAGAAGGTCAACACAGAGTGTTTTGCAAGTCTATTGCAAGGCAGAGTTGTAACATCTCTGTGAACTATCAAGTTAGATCTGGGGTATTTTCTGTCTCTCAACTTAGTACAAATTATACTGCCTTATCAAAATTAGTTAAATTACACAAAAGGTAGACTGAAGCCGTAAGAGCAGAGGACTTTAAGTCTCACTCACACCAATCTCACTGCTGGAGTTACTGCCTCAAACTTATGAAGGGCATTGAAACTGCTTTTCAAACAGTGCTGGCTTTTCTTCAGGCAGCTAAAAATGGACTAGACAAATGCCTAATCAGGTTCAAAACCTCTATAAAGTTTAGTATTCTTCTCCTTTTAATCGCATATTGAGTTGGTAAAAAAAAAAAAAAAAATGAAACATTGAGATGTTTTAAATTTGTAACATACATGGTTCAGGTTTGATTTTTTTTAACTTAATGATCACTTTAAAAAATATTGTGTGCCTGTAGGCAGTGTGTGATTGTTTTTCCTTAAAATAATTTTTTAAAGATATGAGGCATTGGTCTCAGGTTAATTACAAAGGAGTTCAAGCCTGCTCATATATATTAGAGTTCATTTGCCTTAACTGAAACCCTGCTATTCTTCCATAGATGGGTTTCTGCACATTGTGAGGTTAAAACACTCTCTAAAAGGGCAACAGAGGGGAAGGCCAAGCTGGTGGACGCTCTCCTGGGAAGCTGTGACAGTTCTGCCCCAGCCCCGTTTGCCCACGTGGCTTAATGGTCACACAGGGGCACCTGGGCCAGCTTGTGCGTTCAGGTTTGGGCATCGGTGTTTGCTGCTGCTGCTGCAGGGATGCTGCTGGGGGAGAACAAGCAAGCTTAGCCCTTACTTCAAGATGCCTAATTCTGCCCAGCTGGGATTTATAAATATGCAAATAAACATGCCGATTTTCCTTCTCCCTTCTCATTCCGTTGAGTTGCGACTCCCTGAGAGTTGCAACCCTGACAGGGAAAGCATTTGCTTTTCTTATGGGAACACTAGCAAAGCCCTAATTAAACTCAGGCAGCTCGGAATACGTTTCCCCATACACATGCAGGCACCTCCCGGGGGTCCCTGCCACTGTCTGAAGTTACAGTCTGCGCCTGTTTCCTCATCAGTTGTTGTGCAGCAACCAGCCCCAACGCCAAGCACCATTTTTCCCAGCTTGGCTTCCTTGTTGTCTTCTACGTTTGCTTTCCTTCCTCACCTGACATTGGCAACCGTGTCTCTGAGATGTTACCTAGACCTACCCAGTGCTTCCTCCTACCCTGGTTCTTCACTTGCTTTTGACATCGCACTCATTGCTGTAATGCACGCTGACTCTTACCACCAAATAACACACAGCAACATACAGTGTTTTTGCAGGAGGTGGTTTCGTGGCCTCAGAGAACGACAGCGAGCTGCTCTATTTGATGTGCACCCATGGGCTTTTTCCTTTGCTTCTCAGGAAATTATGTGCAACAGGAACCAAAGCCTAATTTTGTAATTGAGTCAAAGATGGGTGAGGAAATAAGCTCTAATCATCCTTGGGATTTCCGGCAACAGCTTCCACTCTCAAATCTCTTCAGCCCTAATGTTATGTAACTTCTTCCACTTAACTTGCACCGAGATAAGGGAAAAGTGAGTGCAGAGCAAAACATAAAGGCCAAGCATTTATTTTTTTAAACAGTTTTACCTTCATTGTTGTTCCGCTGCTGAAAATATTTCTTTCCGTGGCAGGGGGAGGAAATCTGGTGCCAGAAGCAGGGCAGACACAGAGCCCTTGTGCTTCTGTTACATGTGCCTGGAGGCCCAGCACCAGATATATTTTGCCAACACCCAGGGCCCCAGGAAGAAAGGACTCGTTGTGGCAGAGAAGGGAATAACCGCGGACCTCTCCTCTGGGAGCCCTCTGAATCATGGGCGCGCTTCAGGGTCGCAGTTCAGCAACAACAACAAAACGGCATTTTGATTTATGCGAAGGGAAGGTTTTTGTGTATCTTGCGGGGAAAGAAAAAAGACTTCAGGCTCGTAACAGCTGTTTCCTACCCAGCTCTACTCAACACGGCTCGTAAGTAATTCAGGGATCAACGCTTTTTTTTTTCCTATGCAGAGTATACCTATCATGTATGACTTCTGACATCTCACTTTTAAATGCACCTCAGGGTTCAGCTTTTAAATTACATGGATTAAGTTATGATATAAAGAGAGACTCGTGCTTACACATCAGCAACTAGCAATTGGGGTTTTTCATAGCAAGGCCTAGAGAAAAGGGCAGTTATTTAGAGGGGCAGCTGTACGCACTGGAAAGATAAATACAAGCAGCTGGACACATCTGCAGAACTGGTTGCAATTCTGCAACATTCACAGCAGTGATTTAACAGCCTGTTCTGCCCCTTCTCTGCTCCTGCCCTCTGCCAGGGGTTACCAGCTCCTGCATGCCTGAGGCACGAGGACCTGGTGCCCAAGGCTGGGAGTTTATGGAAAGGGGGCTGAAATGGAGCTTAACGCACACCTGGAGCGGGGCCTCTCCACGAGATTTCCCCAGCTGGTGTAAAACATTTTAATCCGAATCAGGGATTCATCAGGCATAAGTCGATTATCTTTTATGTAACATTTTCTGGCCCCATCCAAAGTTTTTTAAAAAAAAAAAAAATCAATATTTATTACTCATTAGATTTTTCTTTAATTCATTTGAAGTGTTAGCAAAAAGGGAAAAACTGATTTTCCTAGTTCATAGCAGAATTCAGTAACCAGCTGGTGGAGATCAGATTCTCATTCTCCTAATCTCGTGCAGGAAAGATGAAGGTTGCAGACCCCTCATGCTAACGCAGAGCGAAGCAGCAGACACTCCTGCCACTTGTGACCCATCTGTGTAGCACTGCCCGTAGCTATGGGGCCTCACACATTTGCTCAGCTTGTGTCCACCAAATCCCCCTGTTGGGTTTTGGTGCCTGCTAAAAGATTGGTGTCTTTTCTCTCACTTGGTAATCAGTTCAACTGTTCCCACTGCTAGTGAGGCTGTGAAGTGACAACCATGACACCTTCTCTGCCCATGTAAACATCAAAACTGTCTCCAGCCAAAACCAAAATCAAGCAGCACCGTACCACCAAATTGCAGAGAAACTGGCAACCAGTGAGGTTCAAAATACACGGCTTTAAAGGTGACAAAAAATACCAGCAATTAACTTCAGCTGCAGGGGAAATTCATAAACCATAATGGATAACACTGCCACCAGAATGACAGGGTTGCTACCCAGTTTTACAGTTCCAATGGTGCAGCTATCACCAATACAACCCAGCTAAAAATATCCGCACAAAATGGGAGGCACTGGTCATGGGGCAAGACTGTGAAGTCACACCTAAACATGAAGACTACTTTACTCAAGCAGACTGTCTTAGTGCTACCATTAACCTATTAGGAAAATGCTAGATCTGGAGTATGTAAATGCATCTTGATAAATTAAAGATGGGAAAACATAATTTCTTATTATAAATAATACACTACTGTTGTCACGTGTAATATGCACTGGGGACGGCTAGAAAAATGACTGTTAGCATTCTGCTGGCAAAAAATTGACTGCTGTTTTGTGGGTAATCATCACAATGTCACATTTCAAAATATTAGACAGTATCTTCTGCTATAAACAACAAAAAGATCTAATTACACTTTCGAAAAACCACCTGCATTTAATACGGAACAACTTTCTAAATTAGAAGCAGCTGCTTGTTATTAAAACATGTTTTAAGCTGCGATCCAGCATCTAAAAACACGTTTCACCAGGTAATGCAGCTTCTCTTTTCTTTTGCCTGTTTAAAGCCAGCCTAAATCTCTGAAGAGCAGAGATCGTGCAGAGTATTAGCAATTAGGGGGAAACCAACTCTTGTTCTTTATTCATGTACAGGCTAGTAGAGCGTGTCCTGGTCTCTTTAGACATTACTGTAACAGAAAGAAGGGTAATACGCAGAAGAAAGACTGAGCAGCTATTGTCAAATTTTAGTCCACGTTAGTGCGGACTATGACTAAAGACCCAGACAGCATCTGGGATGGAGGAAAATCTATATTTCACTGTCTATACTGCAGCTGCTGTGATGGATGAAGGATGTTGCTTTTCAGACCTCTTTTCCTTTTGGCACTATCTCAGCAAAAACTTTTTTTTTCTTTTGACAGGCAGAAGGGGTTGTTTCTGGAGGGCAGCTAATCCACATTTCAACCTAAGCAGGTCTTTATAACTACCCCTGCTGCCAGCATGTCATGGAGGAAGCACCTTCAGAGGGCAGGTCATGCCATGCTAAGCCAGGATGGATCATCTTCACGAGGTGAATCCTATTCCTATTCCCCACCGAAGGAGCCCTGTACCACTGGACTTCGTGGTACCTACGAAGGTGAGGTGACTTCCACCCAGGTTGTTCTAAGTGAACCACCATGCTTAAGATAGGAAGCTCTGCATATGATCACAAGGAAAGGGAAGGATATTAAAGTACACCAAAACAAGAGCTTGTTTTGTCCACATGTCACTCTGTTCCCATCTTTTAATTAATTAGACCCAAAACACAAATAATGTTTAGGCTTCTGCACTGCAAAATTTCCCTGGGGCTAAGGAGCCACCACTTGAAAAACATTCAAAAACTACAGTCCTGTGTTGTTCAGGACTACAGGCTTGTTTGGAACAGGATTCTGTCTTTGTATTTCTTCATATGTGACTGTTGACATCTGGAGAGCAGATACATAAGTGCAAATTAACTAAAAATGTATGGGGGGCGAGGAGGGGAAATCTTCCTCTGAGTACGGGCTACCGTATGAAATGGCCTGATGAATCACTAATAAAAAAAATATATATATATATATAAAAAAGAAATGGAATGAGAGTCAAAGTTCAGTGCAACCTTCTTCCAATGGAAATCAGTAATATAAATGACAAGCACTTCACAAGTAACGTAAGCCTGGTCCTCTAAACGTACTGCATATATCTCAATATCAAGGAAACCACCTCCCACGTTTAAGCTGGGAGTTATCACTCCCAAGTCATTAACGACCAATCACCAGCAAGAAAATACACTGCTTGCAGGACATGCTGCCCTGTGTGAACACAAGGGATGTCGCTACGCTGTGCTGGGGAAGCAGGAAGGCTCCAGCTCTGCCATCTGGGCGAGAGGGAGCAACTGGAGGAACCAGAGCTGTTTGGGCAGTCGAAATGAGTGCAGCTCCATCGGCTACAGCAGAATTAGGCTGGCAAAAGGCACCAGCTGAGGATGTGCCCCATGAGCTGCAAGCCCCGCTGCGCCCGCACGGCGGATCCGGCCAGGCCGTCATGGCGAGGTTCATAGAATCATGGAATGAATCATAGAATCACAGAATGCTTAAGGTTGGAAGGGACCTCTAGAGATCCTCTAGTCCAACCCCCCTGCACACGCAGGGTC